>JALLBA010000590.1:0-15000 GCA_036939675.1 Cyclostephanos invisitatus
TGTGTTTTTTTTGTGCTAATACTCGCTATATCGAAAATTAGCCGATAAAGAGATAGACAGCATACTGTCTACAAACCGATAAAGAGATAAAGGCATTCTCCAGTTTTTCCCTTAATTTTTTGTTTGGGCAAGCCGGTATTGTGCAAAAAGGCGGGACCAACGAAAATATTGAAAAAGGCGGGACCGAGAAAAAAGGAGACGTTGACAAAAAAATAGAACGGGGAAGAAAAACCAAACACAAACAACAAGTAGGTACTAGTACTCTCTCTCCCCCACGCAACATCGTTCGATAAAATGACGGAGGCCAACCTCGCGCCGAAATCGTACCTCGACGACGTCGACGGCATCGCAGGAGGCGGGGACATCGGCCCCATCGGATCGTCGTCGTCGGTGCAGCATAATATCTCGCTGCCAATGACGAACAGGCCGATATCGCCCCAGCCCCCTCCCATGCCGCGATCGAGGACGTCGAGCAGGGACGTCTTGGGGGGGACGGCGGGACTGGATTCCATCGTCGTCATGACCGCCCATCGCTCCCGCGCGAATAGCAATGGCGGAATCATCAACGGGGGAGGGGCCACGGTCATCGCCTCGTCTTCGTCGTCGTCGTCGTCGTCGTCGTCGTCCACGTCCCAATCCCACCAGCCGGCGGGATCGGCCGACACGCGACGCAAGATAAATCGATTATCGAAGGCACGCGAACGTGAGAAGAATTCGAACATGAGACTCGTGGAGTATTTCTGCGTCGTTAGTTCCGTCCCGCGCGGATCGTCGTCGTCGTCGTCGTCGTCGAATTGCGTCGCGGGCGGCGGTCATGGCGATACCGGCAACATCAGGAATCCGTCGTCGTCGTCGACGACGACTCCCAGGAGGAGCGTGACCGATGTGACGCCCATGTCGCGTACGCCATACTCGCGTAGGGCCGGGGGGAGCAACGGAGGCGGGAACGGGGAAAGCGTCGTTACATCCGCAGCCGCCTTCGACGAGGCATCATCGTCATCATCGTCATCTCCACCCTCGGCGCCCCCCCAACTCGATGGAACGGAATTCCATCCGGTCATAACGTCCCGTTATCCCATTGCCGATCACGAGGAGAATCCGCTGAAT
Organism: Cyclostephanos invisitatus; assembly: GCA_036939675.1. Classification (NCBI taxonomy): domain Eukaryota; phylum Bacillariophyta; class Thalassiosirophyceae; order Thalassiosirales; family Thalassiosiraceae; genus Cyclostephanos; species Cyclostephanos invisitatus. Next base: position 1,108 of record JALLBA010000590.1, read on the forward strand.
CACGAAGGCGTCGTGGCATTCTGCTATCCGTCCGGTAGGATACCGATCATGATCGCATCGAAGAACGACGACGACGATGGGGGGGGGGGGAACAACAACATGCCCAAGGTGCATTACTTCGTGACCACGAGCGAGAGCGGGCAGAAGATGTACGGCACGTGTTTGACGATATGGGAGGGTCACGTGATCACCCTCACGTCGGGGGGGATGGGTACGACGAGTACGACGTATATGACGACGACGGATGCGACCGCGACCAGGACGGCGGTATACCTCCCCAAATGTCTCGTATTGCTATCGCAGCATCCGTACCTCGTGGCATTCCGGGAGTATCTGACGCAGTTGCATCGCTTGTCCAGGATGGTCCCGCCGGACAACGACGAGGACGGGGATAATGATAACGACGGCGGCGTCGAAGGAAACGGGGGGAAGTCGTCGTCGGCGCGCGTGGGGGGAGGGGGCATCGTCGCCACGAAGACAACGTCCAAGTCCTCGTCGAGTATCATGAGGCAGGTACTGACGTTGCCCATCGAGAGGTATATCGCCAACTTCTGCTCGGAACTGCCGGCACCGCCACCCGGATCCTTCCAGGTCCAAACGACGATACTCGATTCGGTCATTTCCATATGGAGTCCACCCCACAACATGCCCATCGCATGGGTGTCGTTGCCGTTCAGTCACCTATTCCAATGCCTCGACGTCGACAATGTCCTCAAGGTGTGGACGGCGCTCGTGCTCGAGAGGCAGGTGCTCGTGACGTCGACGCAACTGTCACTCCTTACCACGTGCTGTGAGATACTCCTCAGCATGCTCTTCCCCTTGAAGTGGAGTCATGCCTACATACCCGTATTGCCCCACTTCCTCGTGCCGATATTGTCTGCTCCCATGCCCTTTTTATGCGGCATCGACAAGCGTCATCTTTCCGAGGCGATGGGCGACCTAGCCGACGACTGCCTCGTCGTCGACCTCGACAAGAACATCGTGAGTCCGGGCGTGAGCATGAAGCCATTGCCATCGCTTCCCAAGTACATATACCAACGATTGCGATCGAAGGTCGAAACGAATGCCGGACACGTCCATCGCGAGGTGCGATCGTTAAGGCGGGAGGACGACGCGAGTGAGATGGGGATACACCTGCCGCCCGAATTGAAGGACACGGCCGACGCCATGTGGGAGAGTCGACTGTCCCTCTTCGACGAGGCGTTCATGCTAACGTTCACCCCCGAGGAACGACGGAAGAATTGGCTCAACGGGGACGACGGCTCGGGAGGTCTGGGGGTCACCGATCCCGTCCTAATGACGTTCTCGGAACGGCAGAATTTGCGAGCCCAGAGCTCGTGGGATGCGGTCCAAGAGGCCTTCCTCGACACGTACTGCTTCCTCTTGCAGAAGTATCGCAAGTTCCTGGTCTTCCCGTCGAAGCACAACGAGGGCGCGTATGGCGGTGCCGGTTTCCGGTCGCAGGAGTTCCTGGCCGCGCAGCGATTGGACGTGAGGGACTTCCTCGAGGAGCTCGTGAGCACCCAGATGTTCGATGACTTCGTCACGAAGAGGCTATACGGTAGCGGCGAGGCGGACATCTCGTTCTTCGACGGTGCCGTGGATCGATACGCTAGGAACAACGGCCTAGTCGCGAACGTCAGCGGTTTCGTTCGTCAGACGAGCGGCGGAGGGGGGGGGGGGGAGGTGCGACGACGTCCGCACGGGACACGCCCCCTATCAACGGCCTACGCAAGATGTTCGGGGGAGGACGGGGGGTCGGGACAGGCGCATCGTCGACGTCGTCGAACGCGAGGGAGAGGGATCCGCCGCTGCTACAGAGCGCACGCGTCAAGCGCGAGCTCAAGACGATCGTCCCGCCCGAGCCAGGGGGGCTGGACCTTCCCGACGCGATTTCGGAGGGTAAGGGCGTATCGAACGGCGTGGTGGTCCGGGTCGATACCAAGAAGGATGACGCGGACGATACCGACAACGACGACGCATCCGTCGCATCCGCGAGCACCGCGGCATCCGCGGCCAAGCAGACCGGTCGAGTCTACTATCATTACCCCACGTTCCCTGCTAAGTTGGACCCGGAGCTCTTCGGCACGCCACGGGGGATGTCGTCGGCCGTAAGGGCCGAGTACGATCGGCAGCGCGAGAACGTGGGCAAGTTCCGGCGTTCGGTATCGTCCGCTGGCGCGGATGACTCGGGCGACGGCGTCAAGGACACTGTGGGGGCCTCGTCCGCTAGAAGCGCGGCGGTCACCGGGCAGAAAGGACCCGTGGTGAGTAGATGCCGATATGTGATTCTGTTCATGCCGCGTTTCTTTCTTCTCGGTCGTTAACCCTCACGTATTTCGTTCTCCTTAGGAGAAACCGGCAACGTCTGAGGTGACCACCTTCACTGTCTTCTTCATGACGTTCACGGCCGTTGTCGGAAAGGACTTGATGGCGGTCGACAACGATTCGCTCGATCAGCTCGATAGCAAGTCGATCGTTTCCACCTACAAGAAGGAGCGGGCGCAGCTGGAGGAGGACGATGACGACTGTCACGACATAGCCCATCTGGTGGACGAGATAGTCATGGATGCGGACTTGCCCCAAACTCCGACGAGGAAGGAACGCCGCCTCGTGCAACCCCACGGCAAGGGGATGGCGAATACTGCCCAGCCGAAGTCTCCCGCGCGCAATCGATTCAACGACAAGTTGTCGACGTTGAAAATAATGGAGGCCAAGGAAACAGCGAAAGCGGAGCTCGTCATCGCCTTCGAGATGTTAAATATGATGAAGGAGCGTGGTCTGCGCGCGGATCCGGAGGCATACCAGTGCCTCATAGACGCGTGCGGTCGATGCGGCGATACTGACCGTGCCACCCAGCTCCTCGTGAGGATGCACGAGGATGGGATCGTCGCCGATGGCGTGGTATATTCGTCGCTTGTGTCCGCCTTCTCTGCCGAAAATGCTTGGAAGCAGGCGTTGGGAGAAGTCCGTGAGGAATTGCCTGGTGAGAATCGTAACAGCTTACCAATATTTTATGTTTTTCTTTCCCCGTCACGTTTCGAGATTCATGTTCTAATAAAAAGTATAAAATTAACGACATTCCCCGGCCGACAGATTGGGCGAACGGTGCCTCCATCGACATGGACTGGAACACGCTCAAGGTCCAAAAGCGATCGTACATCGATATTGTGAAGGAGAAGATAGGCGCGGCCGACGAAAACGGCGATATACCCGTTGGCCTGCGCAACACCTTCAAGCGCATCGTCAACCGTAACAAGCCGAGTCAGAACAAGGACGCATCGTCCAACGGCGGCAAGGGCAGGAATAGCGGGTACATCGAACAGTTCGTGACGGATCAGGTACTACGGCAGATCGTGCTCGGGGAGAATCTGCTCGAGGTCGTGTATCCCGATATATCCATCGATACCGATAACGAGTTTTGTCCCCGATGCAACTACTACCTGAGCGACGACGACGTCGTGGCGGGGTGGGAGGCTGGGAACTCCCAGGAGTACAAGACGGAATGTCCGAATTGTTTAACGAAATTCGTACCTCACTTTTGCGTCCAGAGCACGTCCCCAACCTTCGTCGGTTCCCGGGGGGCGTCGTCGGCGTTGTTCTGCGAGCGCCTATCGCCGTGGGTTCTGAAGAAGGAACTGCGCAGCGTATTGTCCGGCGGGATCGAGGACCTGCTCAGCGCGGAATGGAGGGAGGAGACGAAGAATGCGGTGTTGTGGTGGAATTTGATATTGTCGTTCATGCGTTATCGTTTCCCGTTCACGTTCCTGCTGCAGGGGAGCTTCAGCTCGTCCCTAATAGCGCCCACCCCGGACGCGGATAACGACGATCCGGGTCTGTAATACATTGTCATCTCGGGCGGAAAAGGGCATGCGGCGCTGATAGATATGTTAAATTTGCCTTAAACGACGCAAACTCGGGTTGCCCCGTCGATATGGCCATCCTATTCAAAAGTTGTAGCGCGATCTCTCGGATATGATAATGCCCCATCTCCATCCAGCCCCCCCATGTTACTTTGAAACGTAAAACGCACCAGTCGTCTACATCGTGGGGCGGAGAGAGGGTACGCTATCTTCCATCCTCCTTCCCCCCCCCCCACGCGCGCGAACAACCTCTGAAATATCTCGCATATCCTCCTCTTGAATAGCCGGACCAATCGATATGCGAATAACGACGGATATACCACCGCGTCCGTCGCGAATTTCACGAGCAGCACGATGATGAATTTGAACAATAACGTCGGCAATAACGTCGGTGGGAATCCGGCATCGTTATCGACGCCATTATCCCCCCCCCCTCCCCCGCTCGTGTTCATCCCCGCGCCGCTCGGTCCGTCCTCTTTCGATTCCGTCGGCACGTCGTCGTCGTCGTCGTCGTGCTCGTCGTCAACGTCAACGTCAACGTCAACGTCAACGTCGCCGTGATGTGCGTCGTTCGTCGTTGATTCGCCCGATTCGTCCGACGACGACGACGATGCGATGCCATCCGCGACGACCATGCGAGACGATGAGTCGATGACGCGACGTCGCGAATATGGATATTCGCGGACGGGGCGGAGAGGACGCGAATGGCGACATCCTCGAGATGACGTCGAATACGATGAGGACGATCCGACGATGATGCCGCCGCTCATGCCAATGGCGAATCTACGAGGGGGGATGAAACTCGACGACGAGGATGTTATGCGCGTTATTTCGGACAATGATAACATCGTCATCAGCACTAGCGCCGCGATCGACGACGTCGATGATGGTCCCCTCATGAAATTATGTGTAGTTCCTCCTTCGAAGGATGGCGGGGGAGGGGGGTCGGCCTAAATGGGATGGACGAGGAAGGCCTCTAGAGGATGGGGCAGAGTGAAAATTATGCAGCTCCACGAGGACAATCTATCTCTCTCCCTCTATCTATCTCCGCCCTCTCTAGAAGCGAGATTTGATGGTTGGGTCTTGGAAGTTCATGATTGCCATTGTGGAGTTGCTGGTGTTGATGATATTCTATTGATGAAGAGGGTACCATATCGTAGATACGGTGCATGCTTGGATTTTGGTTGAAGTGGATTCTTGGCGGGACGAAATAGTGATAGAGTACCTAGGTAGGTAGTAGGTGGGTTTCCTTCTGAATCTTTCTGCCAATCCAACGCAACAAAATCTCCATCATCATCATCATCATCATCATCATCATCATCATCATCATCATCATCATCATCTCATCTTTTCACTCGGACAGGGTCCGACGCATGCATCAACATCGACAGCCAAGCGAATCATTATCATTCGCGATCACTTGCTTCCGATAATACAACTCCACGAACGAACGAACGAACGAACGACGGAATCGTTTCCCGCCATTCATCCTCCTCCTCCCCCATGCACCATCAACGTCGTCGAAACGAACGCATGGTCGCGATGTTCCTCCTCCTTCGATCCGTCGCGGTCGCATCGGCCCTCCTCTCCGCCTCGGATCACAAGATCACGACGACGGCCATCGCGACGAACGACGATCGATGTCAACGATTAGGATCGCGTCGAGTCGCCGTGGTCGCATCCTCGTCCGCATCCCGCATTGCAGCGACATGCCGTCGTCGTCGTCGTCGTCGTCGCTCGTCGTCGTCGTCGTCTTCTTGTCCGATGTTCGCATCATTGGACGATGCCGATTCGTCCTCCCCCGGATACGACGACGACGGATACGACCGAGGAGTGGGAGTTAACAACGGCAGGGGAATGGCGAGCGAGGGGGGGGGAGACGTATACGACGACGATGAATCATCCGACGATCTGGTGTCGTCGTGGCTCATCACCCACCTCCCGACGTTGCCCCGATCCGACCTGACGTATTACGCGATGAGGCTCAAAATCGACGGATTCGACACGCTCGAGAGATTGAATTCCATCAACGACGCGTCGACGCATGGAGATGGCGTCATTCGCGGCGCGGGGGGGGAGGACGATGGGAATGACGACGGGGGCGGTGGTGGCGGCGGCGGCAGGATCGAGGACCTGTACTTCATGAAGAAGGCGCATCGACGCGTGTTGATGAAGAAGATCGGCATCATGAGATTGGCGAAATTGGGGGGCATGTCGCCGACGGCGGGCGGTTCGATGAAAAGTAGGAATGATGTCGATGTCACGTTGGGGGGGGAGGGCGGGGGTATGGAAATGGACGGGGGCGATGACGACGCAGGCGGGGCAGCAAACGCCAATGTCGCGTCGGCGAACGACGGATGCGACGACGACGACGACGACGACGACGATGCAGTCGCATCGTCGACGGAGGGGGTGGATTTCGTATTGGACGATCTGGCGGCTCGATACTCGTCCCTCGACGCCGATGCGATGGACGGCGGCACGAGGGATAAGGAATTGAGACGATTGCGCGAGTTGAGGGAGATATTGGCATTATCGAAAATACGAACGAATTACGACCGAACGGAGGAGGACGACGAGTACGACTTCGTGATGGACGACCTATCCGCGAGGTATTCGTCGTTGGACGTCGATGCGATGGACGGTGGCGCTCGGGATAAGGAATTGCGCAGATTGCGCACGCTGAGGGCGGAATTCCAGAAGCGCAGGGAGGAGCGAGACCGGAGGAACCATTTTCGATACATGGACGATACGTCGTATTCCACGGACGACTTCACGTCGAAGTGGTACGATTCCACGAGGGGGTATTCCGTAACGAGCAACGTCGTCGGTGTGGTTACTCCGTCCGGTAAGGGTACGAGGCGATTGGACGAGATCAAGAAGAGGGCGGCGCAGATCGAGAGGAGGTTGATGTTGGACGCAAGAGCGACTAGGGGGTCGAAGGAGGACGAGGAACCGTTGCGTTTGGACCTCCTGAAGAAGCGGACGGATCGGGACAAGAATGACATCGAACGTAAGGAGCGGATGAGGATGATGGAATTGCAACGGCTAGTCGCCGCCCGGCTATCGGCGGAGAAGAAGGCGGTACGTGATCGGCTCCTCGGCGGTGTTGGTTATCCGGGTTATGATGACAATGTCGGCGGCGGCGATAACGGTCGTATAAGGAATGCCTACAAGACCAACGAACAAAGGCGATTGGAAGATCTGGAGAGGTACCTCGCCAACAGGCGAAGGAATCGACAAACATCGAATTCAATGTCTCGACCGAAAAGGGGGAATGGCGACGACGATGACTTTCGAATTTCCACCCCTAATAGGGAGGTCGCGATCGATGACGCGTCGACGAATCTAGACACTTATGCCTACCTTGACACAACGGCGAATAACATCCAAAAACGAGACGCATATCGTTCCTTGTCCACCACCATGCCCCCATCCAACCGTGGCGTGAGAATCGTCCGCGACAGGGATGAAGAGAATGCCGACGAATTGTGCGACCTAGAGGAAGACGAGGAGTGTTGGGACATCACGCGCAATCCAAACTTCAATGCACGCGAGGCAGAGTCTTTCGCTACCCGGTCCCTGTCGACGACGATGCCACCCACCAATCGCGGTGTTCGATTCGTTCGTGACGAGAACGATGACGTTTCCGCGGAGTTATGCGACCTAGAACGGGACGAGGAGTGTTGGGACATCACGCGCAACCCGAATTTTAATGCACGGGAGCCTCAGTCGTTCGCAATCCGTTCATTGTCGACGACGATGTCACCAACAAATCGCGATATAAGATACATCCGTGACACCAATGACGAAGATGCAGAAAAATTGACCGGCATTGCAGGCATGTATGAAAACTTATCAGTCAATGAAGGGGGAGAAAACCTAACGTGCACTGAAAACGACATGGGAGGGGAAAACGACATGGGAGGGGGTGCGAAACGTGGTGCGAATACCTCGCCATTCATCGAGAGCATGCCATCAGATGAAGGTCAAAACTTGAGTCTATCGCTAATTGAGGGAGAAAAAGAAGGACCAACATCAACCACAACATCAAACGAGCAATATCAACAGGAAGTGAATCAAAAAGAATGCGCCGAAGATCAATCAGCCGGGCAAAATCGAGATATGGACAAGACACCCGAGTCGAACGAAGTGATGTTGTCGTTGGTCCCGATACCGAGTCCATCGTCGGACAGAAATAATATTTCGTCACAGACTGAAACAAGTAGAGTTTCTGCAATGTACCAGCGTTTACAGTCAGAGGAACAATTACTAGCCGCGCGATCTAAATCAAGTCAAAATAATCCGATAAATTCGACGCCACCGACTATATCTGGTGGATATTCTCTCCTGCGATCCCGTTTCCCCGAGGCTCGGCCATCCATGTCAGTGAAGTACGAGAAGCGCACAGATGACGAGATGTATTATCACACTATTTCGCGATTTCCCAAGGAGCGACCATCATCGTTGGTTAACACAGGAACGAAGAAAGATTGGACAACATCAGGATCCTATCATGATAATAGATCCCTCGGTGGTCATATAATAAAGAGAAGTGCAAAACAAGTGGCAAGGAATGATGCTAAGGAAAGGTTATTAGTTTCGACACCTTTAGAGGCAGCTGATTTGCCAACACAACAATTTCTTGATAAGCCTCGTCCATTTCGAAGAAATGTGGACATGGTGACATCAAATACGAGTGGGATCAGGTTCAAAAGGAGCTGTGATCTTCGCCCCGAAGAGAGGAACGCAAACTCTGACAGATGGACAGATATGCCTGATATTGATGCGCTGCGAGGCTGGAGGCAATCTAAAATAGCTTCTGGCCCCGAATTGATGCTTGACTCGCCGCGACTATCCAGAGATAATGAGAATGACTATTACTCGGGTGAAGAAAAGGTAATGCAGTGGCTCCTGACACATTTGCCAAACATCCAAGAGGAGGATGCTGTATATTACTTCGACTGTTTAATTCAAGATGGATTCGATTCCATTGATATGGACGAAATTGAGGAGAGCGATTTACATTTCATGAAGAAAGGACATCGAAGAGCTCTACTCCAAAGTCTCATTAAAGAGCTCTACTCCGAAGTCTACGAGAGTCGACCATAGATATGATGGTACCTCCAACGTTTGACGAGTAATACGCCCATACCGTCTGAAGAGAATGCCGTTTCCGCCAGTCGACTGCTCTCGACCCAACTCGTTACAAGAGTGAGACAAAAAACAAATCTGACACGGGATGAATCATCCATTAATTGTTGTCAATCCGAGGACATCAAACCTAGGCATTGATGATATGCGTATATATGCCACCATAAAATTTAGAGATAGCACCAACTCGTTTGGACATAGGCAAAACAAGATATGTTCCACCGAGCTCGAATCTTAGGAAGATATTGCTGAATTTTGCATCAGCCGGATTATTTCGCTAGAGGTGAGGAGATGACGACGTTTTTGCGCTAAAATCTGTCGGCTGTTGTGAATTCCTCCACTATGAAGACACGAAAGGTACTGTTTGACTTCTTGAAAAGCGTAGGATACAATATCGTAGATGAAAACGAAAATATTCACTATTCTAAATGACCTATTTCGTTTGTCGCCGTTACATAACCTGCCGCCCTCTCCCTAAATCCTCCGAGCTCGTAGTCGCCCAATGTGTTCGCCATCTGCATCTCTTTGAATCGCACCCCGACCTCCCACCCCCTTAACCAACTGTCCACTGCCGCTCTCATCCCTCGCGAATTCGCGCCTGGCCATTTTCGCGCTTGTGTTTTGGCAGAGGGGATCAGCACGAAGACGCACCAAAAACACGAACACCCCACCTATCTCGAGGCGGGCGTTGAATGCATTGTTGACCTTTAAATTGCATTAAAGGATTTAAGAAGTACAGAAGAAGAAATCGACTTAAACGCTTAATATCTATTATTACATGATTTAAGGGAGCGGGGGCGTCATACCACTAGAAGAGAGGACGGCGAATGGATAACTTTTCCATGGAAAAAGAAAGAGATTCGACCGCGAGAAGGGAATAGAAGGCGATGAGGGGTGCTGCTTTTTTTTTTTCGGAAAAAATCATCTCCCCACATAGAAATATGTGGGATAGACGAAGATTTCGTCATTACGAGATCACAAGTGATCATCAATGTGCGCGCCCGACACTCTACTTCGATCCCCCCCATCCCCCGATGACTAGCGGGTACGATATCGCCAACAACCCGCTCCCTTATCCTCAGGCGCTTAATTGGGGGAGATCTGATAACGTCTTGGCATGCCCCGGTCTCATTTTTCGTTTCGGTCGGGTGGGCCCGCCGGGCGACGACGGCGGTTGCTGCCTTCGAGCCTTTTCTTCCAGAGCCGAACGCAGGGTCTGCGATTGTTCCTATGAGTGTTTTTTTTCGGCGATGTATAATATGGTCATGATCGTTGTGATATCATCGCATTCATCCCGGATTATTAGGCGGGGACAGGGTGGGAAATAAAGGTGAGATGAGGGCCGAGTATCGATGGTTGACTTTTTGAAAGGGAAATGAAGATTGTATTGCCGTTATGACTCGTATGATTTCAATGAAAGAAGTACATTCCGTACGTTCCGGTCGAGCTTTCCCAAACAAACTGGGATGTTGACCATGAAAACAGCCTTAAGGACGGCAAAGCAAGTACCACCCCCAAAATGAATCCCATCGACGCGAAATACTCGCACCGACGAGAGAAGGGGGGGAAATCATTCGTTATTCCAGGAAATCCTACGCACGCAAAGCCGTTCATTGTGTTTGGGGACGAAAAAATAAATAATGCCCCCGTGACTTTGCGCAATATACATGGACCTGGGTTGCAAAACATAATTCATCAAATCCAAGAGAAATAAAAAAACTCACCTCCTTCAGGTAATTGATGTCGCACAAACTGACGAAGTAAGCTTTCGTCATGGCGATTAGCGTGAACGGATTCAGACACGCCCTGATGATGTACGGTACGTGGCGCCTGTACAAGCTCTTCCTCGGCGCGGATTTTGAGGAGGACTTGGTGGTCCCGGAAGACGACATCATGGCGACCTTCACTTTCGTCTTGATATTCGCGGTCTTCTTCTTCTGCGCGACCGTCTTGGTCGATGCGGCGAGTTTCTCGACAATTTCCTCGTCGTCCTCCTCGTCTTCATCGTATCCATCGCTATCGCCCTCGTCGTCGTCGACGATGGCTCCGCCTCGCAATCGGTGCAATGAACGCTGTGGCGACCATGACGCAGTTAATTTGTAAGGGGAGCCGAAATTACCGGGTAAGAAAGCCACCGCCGTTGCCGCCTCTGGACGGTAGGCAGCGATTAGCAGGGGCAGTGCCAGCCACGATGTGCGCGTGACCGTCATGGCCCGGCAAAAATCTCGAGGGAGAGGGATCGGGTTGGTTTCGGATTTGTCGATGAGGGCTCAAAAAATAAATGATGGTGTCGTTGTGAGTTGTGAATGAGTTCAGCGTGGAACCAAAATGTTCAGGAGGGGGGTCGATCGTCTCTAAAAATAACTCGACCACGGCCAGACTACGTAAGTCCAGATCAGAGATCATGAACTCGGCTCGCTCGGGGACCGATTGTCCGTCCAACCACGGCCTCGTCCAACCCAACATAGCAACACTCTCCCGATTTCAATCCTCAATTCAATTCATACTCCCGCAGAGCTAAATAGAGGACGAGATGGGTCGATGCGTCATTCAGCTCGTAACGGGACCCGCGGGATCCGGAAAATCGACATACTGCCACATAATGCAGGCGGTGAGTGCGGAGTCGCAGATTGCCGGTTCTCTCTCCGGCTTTTCCGAATCGAAATTCTACGCGACGCGTCTCTATGACGTACCAAACATCCCTCACCTTCGTTTGTAAATCATCGCCGTGTAATATATTGGAACTCCCGATCCGGATATGAAACTCAAAAGCATGGCCTCGCGATGGGACCGAGGCATCGCCGACGCATACACGTAGCGAATCTCGATCCGGCCGCAGAGCATTTCCGTTACGACGTGGCGTTTGACGTACGCGATCTGATATCGGTGGACGACGTCATGGACGAATTGAAGCTCGGGCCCAACGGTAGCCTCGTATACTGCATGGAATACCTGTTGCAGAATATGGATTGGCTCGAGGAAAACTTGGACAATTACGACGACGACGAGTAAGTGCGGTTTCGTTTCGTATTTTAGCAGCGTCCTTTTTCTTGGACTGACGCCCATTCATTTCCTTCGTCAACATCGCAGATATTTGATCATAGATTGTCCAGGACAGATCGAGCTCTACACGCACATCCCGGTAATGAATAAGATCATTGATCAGTGAGTGTTGCACTTGTTTTGCTTTCCCGTTTGACTCCCGAATGAATCATATCAAATTATTGTTTTTGCATTTATTGCTCTTATTTTGGTTTCCCGTTTGACTCCCGAATGAATCATATCAAATTAAATTTTTTTCTTCTTCGACCCCCCCCAAAAAACGAAGGTTGCGAATGTGGGGTTACAACCACAAGATGGTATCGGTCTTCGTCGTTGATGCCACGTTCGTTACCGATCCCGCGAAATTCATCTCTGGGAGCCTACTTGCATTGAGCGCCATGATATCCATGCAGCTACCGCACGTGAACGTGCTTAGCAAATGCGACCTCGTGGAGGAGGCTAGCATGGACAGGGTCCTCGAAATGGAAAGCGCTCTTCAATTGTGGGATGTATTGGGCGGACACCGCGATTCTTCGGACGACGATGGGTCGATCCCGTCTTCGTCGCCGTTTCGACATCATTTGCACCCGCCGACGTCGAGGAACGATGCCGATGCGTCGTCATTGTTGGCGAATCAAAATGCACAGCTAAATAGCGCAACCTCGCTTCGTCGTATTCGGGAGGGAAGATGGAATCGTCTGACCGAGGCGATCTGCTCCCTGTTGGACGATTATTCGATGGTTGGTTTCATACCGCTCAACATTAACGACGAAGACTCGATATCGCACGTGCTAGCAACGGTGGACCATGCGATACAGTACGGCGAGGACTTGGAAGTGCGTGGCGCAGATTATGATGATGATATTGGTGGCGATGAGGAGTAGAAATGTTGTCGAATCATTTCCACGTACCGAGTAAGGCAGGGGTTCTTTCTTTTTCTTTTTTGCTGTATCAATAGCACTCGAGTGGGTTTGGATTAGATGTTGTAAAAAAAATGGTTTGAGCGCGGCAACTTCGCTGATCTGCAGTCCCGTGTCTTCTTGCTGATGATCCTTTGGCTGTGATGTATTCATCGCACGTGATATCGATTAATGAGATAAATGTGTCGGACGATCCAACCCGTTTTACGCATCCATTTATAACAACTGAAAATGACGCCAGATGTAATCATAAAAAATGCACAACTGAAATCAATTCTTATACATCGCGAAGCATCTTAGAGATTGCGGCACCCCCTCGGGTTTGTGAAATGGTGCGTTTCTGATAGTAACGCGTCATTCATCTACTAACCAAATTCCTGAGAACCAAGGAAGGTCATGTACGGTGACACATCCTCTGAAAGCGGACGGAAAATCGATTTCTTATCGTCCCAGTATGACGGATGCACGTAGGCATCCGTGATCTTCGCCAGAACTAAGAGATGATCCTCGTCTATTATCGGAGAAGCGGGCCGGTATGTAGGTCTCGTTTTGCCGTTATCGAATAATCCCTCGCCGTCAACTGTGACAGAAGGTGTTGTCATCGCACTACTCGATCCGTTCGGTGCCGCCGAGGAACGAGAATGCGAATGCGGCGATCCAATGACCGCATATGTCCGGCACAACAAATGAGCTACCGTCCCTTCGATAGCAAATGGGAAGAAGTCTGTCTTTTTTGTATAGCCCAGGGGGATGGGAATCAGTCCCGCCACGCCATTCTCGGACAACCGCTGCCTTCGAAGTTTCTTCCTTTTTCTGACACTCATCGTCTCGTTTTCATCAAATTCCCGGTCAACCCCGGCAGCATCATCGCTTCGATCAAGACTGCCGCGTTCGGTTCCCTCCGTCGGAAGAAA
>JALLBA010000591.1:0-15932 GCA_036939675.1 Cyclostephanos invisitatus
CTAATTTATGTCAAATTGACATAAAAATTTATGTTTTTATGCCTTTGTGTTGTGTCTTTTGAATTTTAGGAATGCTCCATTATTGCGTCTCGACCGCGTCCGATACCGACACAAACCAAAATATCAGGATAGGGGGCATGATGATGCGAATATCCATCCCATCGGGTATTTTATTCTTTCTAGTCGCTCAATCGTGCACATCTTTCGCCCCCACTAGCACGTCGCAATCATCAATAAGTACTGGTCGACGGAACATCAAGTCTTGGTCGTTACACCTCCTCAAGCAAGATGGGATCAATCAGGATGAACTGGAATCGTCTGAACTCTACGAAAAGGATGTTTCTAATATAAAGAGGGATGTTACCAATATCAAAAGTAATAATCCATTTGAACTAGCCTCTTGGTATGCCGTCGAGGCATTTGGAAGGGCATTCGCCAAAAAATCTTTCGACATTGTCAACGACGGCCGAGAAGTAACCGAGTCTATTGATTTTACAAAACCTCCCTCGTCGTTGGGGGAGACATTGAAGCGCATCAAACTTGACAACGATAGAGATTATTTCTTATCGGGCGAGGTGGACAGTTTAATTTACGCTGAGAAGTGCACTTTCGCGGATCCATTCGTATCTTTTGACGGGAGAGACAGGTTCATTGAAAACTTATCCAATTTGGGATCATTCATCACCAACTACGATGCAAAGATGATAAAATATGATGTTGGGGGGGATGGCAGAGAAATTGTGACAAAGGTACTTTTTCGAGACACCTTTTGATTTTAATGACTTTTGTAGACATAGCTGGGTGTCTTGATTCATTTTCCGTCTTCGCTCTGCCTCTAGGTCATGGTAAAGTTGGAACTAAATTTACCGTGGAAGCCAGTCCTTGCATGGCCTTGGGGGGTAACGTACATCATTGATCCAGACACCTTTCTGGTGACTAAGCACATTGAATCTTGGGATATTGAGCCATGGAAGGTAATCAATCGATCGATCACCTTTCCCTTCTACTTTATGTCGGTGGAAGCATGTATGGTAAAGTTTGATTGTGTCACCTCACTTTTTCTATCCAGGGCGTTAAGCAGATTTTCCGTCGTCCTACCGTCAAAGTCGGATAAGTGGAAAAAAAGGTGGTGCTATTGATGACGATTGTTGCCCCTGCGCGAATCTACATACCAAGACTTATTGATGTCTCATTTGAGGAAGGAGAGACAAGAAAGTTATGAAAGCCGTCACTAAATCATGGAGTCGATTAGATTTTGTCATGAATAATATTAAGACTCGTTTAGTGAGATGCCCTGCATGCCCTGCGTATTCTATCCTCCTTGGCGTTTAAAGAGCTCGTAAATCGATGCCGTGGTAAAGAATTATCGTCAGATCATTTCTCATCGGCACCGTCCTCCACATTCCACTCCTGGGACAATTTCGCTACACCGTCTACCACCTCTTCAGTGCTTATTCTCACCGGAATACCAATCTCGTTACGCCTCAAAATGGGAAGTGTGTAGGGGGGATTATATTGAAGTATAACATGAGGGACCACCGACGCATGGGGGACATCAATTTCTACGCCATCTAGCGCCAGGCACGTCATGAGCGCATCCTTTTGCCGTGCAACTTCCCCCTCGGTCACGAATCCGGTGAATTTGGCCACCGCTAACGTCGCCACGGGTATTTCCTGAATTTTCACTTCGCCCTTCGCATTAAACGCCTCGTCGTTCTCGGCAACCGGTATGGGGAAGCCGTTACTTCCGTTCCTACCCTTCAAGTAAAAGCGCATCTCGCCGGTACTGGTCGTCGTTACCGGCGTGGTCATTTCCATAACCTCCTTCGCGTCGTTTGCCCCGAATAGGTAGGCCGCGAGCGCGTTAAAAGCCTCGCCGCTACTTGCCAAATCGTCCATGGAGTATTCCTCGTCAACCTTCGCCATGAACGTCGATGCGACGGTGTAGGAATCGTATTCACGAATTTCATATCCGTCAGCCCTGGATAGGACACGGTACGATGGTCCGACCAGGCCCTCTGGAATTTCGGAAAAGACATTTCTCGCCTCCGCGGCTAATTCCGCGGTTTGCTCCTGAATGCGCGAAATACCACGGAGCGGATCCCCCGACCTGATATCGTCCTGCAATTCCTTGAGATTCTTCTGCGCCTGGTTGGTAATCGCGTTGAGGACGCGCGAACCAATCTTCGGCACGACCGTGGGAAGATCCTCGACTAGGACATCGACGGGGGATTTCAATTTCTTGGATCCGGTGGGAGATTGCGAGGCACCGGCTGCCACGGCAACGATACCAGGAAGGATATCGGAAGTTAGTTGCCTCGCTACCGCTCGAGTACCGTCCTGCAATCGCTTTTGTGTGGGCGTCAGCAACCCATCGATCTAACTTAGCGAGGAGGATGAAGATTGGCATCACGTTAGAACGACGCGGACATATCTTTTTTTCGTGAAGAAATCAAGTGCACGAAAACAGATAAATAATTCACCTTGCGCTCCCGGAGAGCTGTCCTCACGCTCTCTTGTATTTCTTTCCCCGAGCTCAACAAGTCCGAGAGCATGATTTGACGCTCCGCAGCGCTCGTGTCGGGCGCCAACAAAACGTCCAGGTTTTTCTGCCAAGAGGACTCGCCCTCGGAGATGTCATCGTCGATACTCGCCTCGGGTGTGGGCCTTGTCGCCGAGGACAGATCTGGTATGGTTTTGCTTACGCCCAGCGGAGAGACGAACGGCGACGCCTTGAAGAGCCTCCGGTGTAGCGACGCAGTGAACGCATCCGATGTAATACAAATGGAGATAATCAGAGCAGTGCTCAGTCGTAGGGATGACATGGTTGAATAAAATTATGGGTGGCTCTTTCGCTCTATGTAGGATGGGAGGATAGGAGACAAAACGTGCATCTCCTCGAAGAAGGATTTCCCCGGACATCTGCTTCAAATAGGGCTACGCTAACTCTATTTGATAAAAAAGGAGGATTTACGAGTACCTGAATCATTGGAAAGATTTTTCTAAGAAACCATAGTATTACTTTTTCTCGAATAGATTCAAATATCTTTGTACCGTACTCCTAAATTTCTTTCCTCCCCCCTCACTCGTTCTCTCGTCGATTCGGGACTTTCACCGCTCACCGCGCCCTATCCTTTTCATGCACCATGAACCAGGAACAAAACAACGAGGGCGAAGAAGAGGGCGACGACCCAGAGCTAGTACTCCCTGCCATTGAAAGCCTCGACGACTACGTTCGTCGGTATGGTCTTCTAGCTGCTAATGAGGGTGAGGACCATGAAAAACGGGCCTATCTTTTTTCACCTTTTTTTCTCGTTCGCCAACGCCCCTCTTGATAGACGATCAGGCCGGCGGAGAGTTCAATGGTTTGAATCGCCTTGAGGCCATTGAGAGAGTTCGCGACGAGGAAGCCTACCGCGACGAAGTCATCGAGAAATATCAGTCATTGCAGCATGAGGGATCGTCGCAGCAACGACAGAATTCTTCACCACTACCTGTGAAGGAAAGGAAGGGGGTGATATCCCTTCTTCTGTCGAACAAAACATCTTATGAAATGCCGGTTCAGCCGCTTGCTGCATTCTGTGACACTGTAGAGCGGATGGTAGACTCGCGAGATCGCTATGGAATTCAAGAGGGTGGGAAATTTCCTATTACACCAACAAATCAATTTCAGGAGGAAGGAGAAAACAACGATCCAATCATAGAGATTTCTTTGGTAGAGTTTGATGCTGACGCGACGATGGCATTCATTGGTGTTTTACATGTCCTGCATGACCACAAACAAAAGGGGGTTATTCCTGTGCGAAATGATGGGTCTTCGGAATTATCTAGAAAACGCATGATTGATGAGGTTGATGATGACATCTCAAATGCATGCAGGGAAGCTCTGATCGGGGATGGGAAGATTTCTGGGCATCACATTGTTGAATGTCTTAAACTTGCTCACTACCTCCAATGCCGTGTCATACTTGAAACGCTGACGTCAATATTAGAACTCTCGATTGATTCACGTAACTGCATGGCGATTTGTTCCTTAGCAGATTCGTTAAACCTGAAATCACTTTTCGAGGCGAGTGTGAACTATGTCATAGAGCGATTGGATGCTTTCCAGGGCACATCTGATCGCGAGGGAGATTCGGAGGCAAAGTTGTCGTTTAGCAATGATGACGAGGATGATGCAGATGGAGAGAGTAACGAATTGTGGACATCCCTCCCAAATGAACTGCGGTGTCGTATAATAACTATGCGGAATGTAATGAGAAGCTCCGTGATTGGACGCGGGTCGAAGGTTTCAGGCCTCTTCTTCTCAAGCGGTGCAGAGTTCCTTGCAATTTTCCGCGAAACGATCAGAGATCAGAAGGAGAGACTTGCAGAAGCGAAGGAGAGAAACGAGGAGATTATTCGTGAGCGAACAGAACAGTGGGTCGTCAGGTCGCAAAGACGAGGGTGGTTGTTTGATCATAGTTCGGATGCAAAAATGGAGTTCATCCATGGCACAGATGTGAAGTACTCGCTGGAAAAGATTGAGTCACAATCTCTGCGAGTCAAGACGCTGGAAAAATTCTACGACGAGCAAAGAGCAATATTCGATGGTGGCAAGTGGGCGAGTGAGATCGTTTTATGAGGCTATCCCCAGTTCGAGGTTGAAACTCTGGTCATGCGAATTGGCTTATCTACATTTAAGCGGCTGTAGTCTGTGAAATATTGAATGAAAATGTTCCAGTTTATTAAATAACGCCTCTCGATTTCAGCTCATCCATACATAGCCATTGATTGAAAACACCCACCATTCCATTCGCCGCACTGGCGCCGCTCAACGCGACCGCTGGTATTCCAATTCCTGGAAAAACACCATCTCCCGCTAGAATTAAATTGGGAATCTGTGTACTCCCATCTTTCAGGCAATCTTCAAAGGCAGCTCCATAGGTTCCATGAGGTCGTCGTAAATATCTTTCGTGTGTTAACGGAGAGCCGATGAGGGCAAGAACTGTTCGATTTCGTGCGTCTGGAATGATAGACTCAATGGCGCGCCAAAGAGGAATCGCACGAGCATCTTTTAGAGCGTCGTATGTGGAGGACTGGTAGCGTACTCCTAGATTTGGTGGATTATTCGCATAAAAGTTTGACGGGGCCATGTTTTCAGATGATGCTTTCCAGAGCTCGTATGGTTCGTTTCCAGCGCCGTATGCATGCATAACCAGGTAACCCTCTGGCGCTAATGTTCGGTCCAGAACACAGGGATTTGACAGTGCAATCATGTTCATTTCGCCACAAGGACCATCTGCAACCCCTTCAATCGAGCTCGAATCTCCCCGAAGTCCCCTATCCATGATTGTGTAATGAGGCTCTAGCAGGTCGAGATTGAGGTCTTTTGCATCGAGCGCCACATGAAGGTGTAGGAAGCTTCCAGTCATTTCCGCTGAATCGCATGCTGTAAGTAGATTGATGGCACTTTTGGCAGAGTCGTCACTTTGATGTGATCTTGGACGAATATAACTACTTCGGCCGGTGGGATCGGCATCTCCTGATGTCACCCATGATTGATTCGGTACTCGCAGATTGGTTTGCTGTGTTGGCATCACGTTTCCACCATCTAATAGACTCAGTGCAGCTTCGCTTTTGACCAACTTTCTTAATGACCAAATCGGCTTCAGGGAAATATTTCGAAACAGATAAGCCTACGTAATCATCAGCATCATGCAAAAATGTTTTCTAGAAACTTACCGCATTGCAAATTACGCCTTCTTTCGCCTTAACGAATACTGTTGAGCTGCCTTTTTTAACATTTACTCCTATTGCGCGAGTACCGATAGAGTTGAATTCAATGCTTTCCACATGCCGACGCAAATAAACCTTCGACCCAAGTTGGACATTCGATCGAGACTTTTGCTCAACTCCTCTCACCAAGGCCTTGACCACCTCACCCAAACCTCCTTTGGGATAGTCAAGTACTGCGCCATCTCTATGCATGTCAAAGAGGATGTATGCCATTGACGCTGCGCTCGTCCTTTCGGCGGGCAATCCACTCAAGCTAAATGCTAAAGCATCCAGCCAATCTCTTAGCCATTTGTCGGTGACTTTGAATATGGGACCATTCATGAATGGAGCAAAGGGGCCAGTCGATACTTCCACCCCGTTACTGATTATGCTGAGCAGCGATGGCAGATATCTCAGTAAAGGGACGAGGGAGGTAGATCCAGGACGCATCGCCATAGCTGGTATGGTGGCTGCACCAACAACCAGCGGTTTGGTCACTTCACGTAGGGCATTGAACTCTTCAATGGCAGTGGAGCTAGAAGCATACGTTCGAAGTGGTCCCTCCTCGAAGTAATTTGGACCAACAGTGAGTTTCCACCGCTTTTCTAACTCTTGATTGTTGGGATATTCTACCATCCCCCATCCGTCGTAAGGTATCCATTCCACATCATCGTCGGTGCCCACTGCACGCAAAACCTGTTGCAATGGATTGAAAGGCTCTTTCGAGCAACCCAAAACAATTGTAGGACCTGAGTCAAATGTGAATGTGACTCCGTTATCTGCCCGTCTCTCGAACGCATGTGCGCATCCTCCTGGGAGGTAATGCGACTCGTAGATTCCAACCTTCTTATTGTACAATGTGTTCAATATGGCTCCGGCGCACAGGCCACCGACCCCCGCACCGATTATCGCCACGTCGACTTCATCCGCGTGATTCGAATTATCGTCATCACCTGCCCAAAGATGCGTCGAGGCCCTACGGAAATCCAACGCCGGTACGATATTGCTTATTGGTTGTACTCCACCCCGCGGCAATGGCGTCGCAAATGCAACCAGCGGCTCCCGACTTAGAGCGGTGGGCAGCATCCCTTGTTGATGGATTCTTCAAGGTTATTCCCTGATTGCCAGTCGAGGCGCGCGTTTCGTGAGTTGGTGGACGGTAGACGAGATCCCGCCATTTTTCTTTTGCGAGTACTCCTTTTATCAAAAAAGATAAAACCCACACTGGGGTTACTTCATGGGAACTGATGGCACTCCTCATTATCTGTGTTTGTTAAGGATGCACCCTCGCCTAGTAATTGGCATGGCATTCCTCCGACTTTTTTCGTGCGTCAGGGGCACAGGTGGACATGGTTATCAGATTGGTTACTCTGCCGCTTTCAATCTCAGCCGTGGACGATCACGCATGTCGACGCGAGCTGCATCGCTCTGCACCACTTCGTCTTCTTCGAATGAAAAAAGTCACTCAAGAATCATAGACTCGCTTTCGTCTATTCTCCAGCGCAATGACGTGAGCTCGGATGAGCTTAACGAAGACTGTTTGCTTGCGCTCAGCCGATGCCCCGACCCAGTCGCAGAGATCGCATTAAAAGCCTACGTTAAACAAAAGATACGGCGCAAAACAATTGGGATGGATAAAATATCGGACCCAAGCAAATATATCATAGCTGTCTTGAGGAATACGATGGCAGAGAGCACAATATCCTCCTCTCTAACAACAAAGTTCAATGCGATCAAGAAGAACGGTCAAGAACATGGAATCAATGAGGAGGACAGCGACATTGTGCAAAAATCGCACCCACCAAAGAAGAGAATACTTACGTCTACATTTGTCACTGAAACGACTACGACTACAAAGGTAACTACAAACCACAATTCGTTTAGGCGTCAAACTCTTGGTGCTCACGACGCACAGGAAATGAAAGGTGTAATTACCGCCAATCCCGAAAAAGTTACCATGGATTACGTTGAAAAATGCCTCTCTTGTATCGCCAAACTCGAGCGACCGATAATACAGCTTTCGGGAGTCGGGCCAAAGACAGAAGCCGCTTATCACAGCCTCGGAATATTCACTCTGCGCGATATCCTATGGCATTTCCCTCGCTATTTCATTGACCGATCGCATATTCAAAAGAGCTTCCAAAATGTCGTCGAAGGTAATGTAGGAACATTTCTCCTCTCCGTAGGTGAACCAAAATACAATACCGTGACATGTACAGATGAAGGAAGACACGAGGTCGACGTAACTTACTTCTACGGTCGTTCCAGGCAGGGTATGGTCGCGGCATCTGCTGCAATACGGAAGCTATGCAACGAGGATTCAGACAAAATGATCGTTTCGGGTAAAATCACGAAAACTGAAGCAGGAAGGCTGGTGCTTTTCAACCCGGATATTGTAGTATCACCCGATAAAGCAGATAGCCTTGGTATAGAGGCAGTGTATTCTCTTGCTTCCGGACTATCGCAACAGAAAGTTTCTACTGCTGTTAAAGAAGCTTTGGCTGTGGCATGTGAGCTGCTCAACCTTTTACCTGAGTCTCTCCCGGAGGACCTACTTTCAAAGCTTCACTGGCCGAAGCTCGTCGATGCTCTCGTTCTTTCACATAGGCCAACTTCAATGGAAGAAACGTACGTTAGCTCTTCAGTGCGACAACGGATTGTTTTTGAAGAATTGTCTATGCAGCAAACCCATCTCGCCCTGACACGATGGAATCTTAAACACTTCGGAGTCAAGCCAAATCTGCAACGGAAAAGAGTGCATTCTAGCTGGAAGGACAGCCCACTTGTATCCGCGGCAGTATCAGCACTTCCTTTTAATTTGAACCCGTATCAGACGAAATGTCTCGATGAGCTTTGGAACGATGCTATTGTTGGGAATAACGAGAAAATGTTGCGGATGCTTCAAGGTGACGTTGGATCGGGGAAAACAGTTTTAGCATATCTGCTTGGTCTCGGCTGTATTGAGAGTCAAGGTGGAGGACAGATCGTTGCTCTCATGTGCCCGACTCAGCTGTTAGCATCGCAGCATGTGCAAACAATATCCGAGTACGCAAGTCGATTGCAGGGTTCAAGTGACTGGAAAATTAGGGTAGAGCTATTGACGGGAAATGTTGTCGGGAAAACACGCGAAGACATGCTAGCGCGACTGAATGCATCAAATGATAAAAGTGCAGTCTTCCTAGTCGGAACTCATTCTTTGGCGACACCAGATATCGTGTCTCGATTAATGCAGCTATCATCGGGCCTTGCATTGGCAGTTGTCGACGAAGAACAGCGGTTCGGGGTTCGACAACGCTTAGCGCTTACAAAATGTGCTGTTCATTCATTATTTATGAGTGCAACTCCAATTCCCAGGTCGATTAGTCTTAAGAGAAGTGCCATGGTAGATTTCACTGTCTTGGAATCGGACCCTCGTATCGTCGCCACAACTATCACGTCTTCTGATAAGTTAGAAAGTGTTTTGTCTGTGCTGGGATCTAAGATTCAAGAAGGCTCAAAATGTTTTTGGGTACTGCCTCGAATCGTCCGTAGCGAAGACAACGATGGAGATTCTGTTTCTCGACCAAATGTCATAGGAAGATACAGCATGTTGATAAATAGATTTGGAGAGGAAAGAGTTTGCCACGTTCATGGAAAAATGGCCGAGCATGAGCGTGAAGAGCAGATTGCCCGCTTCGCCGACCCTTCTTCCGGGGCAGCAATTTTGGTCGGCACTACTGTCATCGAAGGTGAGTCGTTGCCATCCTCCTTAATCTGGTTACTTTTAAGCATGTTCTCGCTGACTCATTTCTCTGTTTTGTCTGCAAAGTCGGCATTGACATTCCCGATACGAATATTCTCATTGTCGAAGATGCCGATCGCTTTGGGCTGAGTCAACTTCATCAGCTTCGGGGAAGGATAGGGAGGGCAGGGAGTCGACTGGACTTAAAGTGCAATTGTATATTGCTATCCAATGTTACCGCTGCAAGTCAAAGCCCAGCTTCGTTGACAAGGTTACAAATATTGCAAAAAACTAATAAGGGGGAGGAGATTGCCGACGCTGACTT
Organism: Cyclostephanos invisitatus; assembly: GCA_036939675.1. NCBI lineage: Eukaryota > Bacillariophyta > Thalassiosirophyceae > Thalassiosirales > Thalassiosiraceae > Cyclostephanos > Cyclostephanos invisitatus. The sequence goes on from JALLBA010000591.1 coordinate 9,804, forward strand.
TTATTTACGAGGACCAGGAGACATGCTAGGACAGCTTCAATCTGGAATAAAGAAGGGCCGTGTAGTAGATTTGGTGAATCACTGGGATTTACTTGATGCAGCAACACAATTCGGACGAAGTTTTATTGAGCTTCCTTCTGAGAAGCTGCTTCAAGTGTCGAAAACGGAGGACGCAAGCCACACAATTATGACGTGGCTTGCGGAAAGAAATGCAACTATATCTCATGTTAATACAAATGCGGCATCAAAACAAGGACTTGCTTTGAGGATTATGATGGCTCTTTTTGCTGAGAGGAGAAGTGTTGAGGGCAATACTATTGAAGTAATCAACACACTCCAACAACTGGATGCTTCAAATGGCGAACAGACACATGATGACGAAACAATTCATGCAAAGATTGTAGAAGCATTTTTCAATCAGAGAAATGATCTGCAAAGTTTGGATCCTATTCCTAATGATATGGGAACCCAGTCCGATATGGAAGATTCAGTACGGCCTCTTAAACCATCTTTGGTTGCTCGAAATTCGCAGGTGATGATGTATTTGTAAATTTGCTGCGCCTTTTCATCATAACTCTTGTCTAACTTTGTGTTCGATTCTTATTGAAGCTATCCTTGGAGAAAAGACTCAACCTAATTGATGAGGATGTGCTGTTTGTTGTCCTAGATTGTGAGACCACGGGTCTAGATGACAAAACTTGCCATATAATTCAGCTGGCTGCCAAAGTACTGGGATCAGATGACGAGAACGATCTTTTTTCCGGTACGATTAGTCCATGGATACGGCAAATTATCCTTTTCAACTCAAACTCAACTCACCTCCTTTCTTGATATGTCCCTTAGAATACATTCTTCCTCCAATCGATCGCATTCCTGTTCAAATAGAAGAACTGACCGGTATCACTGACGAATTTCTTCGCAACGGAGGTTTTGATCACGCCCTGGGGAAGGAAAGAGGTACGGCCAGAGGCTTTCGTCAAGTTTATCACGATTTACAACTTTTCTGTAATGAAAGGGCAAATGGACGGTCGATAGTGCTCATCGCTCATAATGCCAAGTTTGACGTGCGGATGATAAATGGGGAGCTACGGAGATGGAGATTCTCTGATGGCCGCTCTCCAATGCTCGGCGAAACCTTCACCTGTTATTTAGATACATTGCAATTGTTCAGAGATCGAAAGTGGTGGAGAACTAACCAAGGAAGTGAGCCTTGCCTCCCCAGACCATCCTCATTTTCGCTATCTGAGCTCCATTCTCATGTCTTAAATGAATCAATAACAAACTCGCATAATGCTGTTGGAGACGTCAAGGCACTGGAACGCTTACTCCTATCCAGGCCATTCGTTGGTTGGAAAACTTCGGCCAACGAACTACAAGTTCCCTTCGTCCGGGTAGAAGTCTAAACAATTAGTAAGATCTGAACTCACATACTTATGAAGTCTAAAGATTTAGTAAGATCTGATCTCACATACTTATGCAGTTGTACAGGTTACACGCTGGATGAGATCATATTTACGTCATTTTTTTCATATCTATCCAAATCCCATGCTCCTCAAACCTTTTTTTCTTGGCATCGTGCCCTACGATGTAATTGTTATGTACGACTAGCGAACGCTCCTTGTTTTGCCTTTCCAACTCGCCGCCCTCTTTCACCCATCGATCGAAATACAATCTACCAGGGGGAAACTCTTTCTCTCCTAGTCCGCCATGCCTGATCTCTGGCAGCATCGGTGACCGTAGCACAGTATTGAATATTGGCTGGTTCAATTGAGGTGCATATTTCAATTCTTTCTCCCAATGAGATAAGAATGATATAGAGGCGGATGATTGAGCAATGACGATGAAACCGGTGCAATAGTAGTCTTTGACACACCAATAATCATGGTCGTCAACTGCCGCGAGTATATCATACGTTTCATCACTATCCATTAGAGATTGTATGTTCGGGAACGGGTCGCGAACCCACACAGTATCAACATCAGAATAAATTATAACGATACCTTTCCTTGTATCTTCGTTTGTTGCTCCAAGGATGCACAATAAATTCAAAAGATGTGTTGCTCTAGTGGATACCAGTGACTAACGATGGATACAACGGAGAGAGTAAGTGCTCGCACTCTAGAGCTGTTATGACGTCTTCGGTGGGAATAGAATTCTTAACGAAGTACACTCACCTTGTAGTTGAAACTGTCATAATCTTCAGCGTTATGATAAGCATGATCATTCGCAACATCGTATCCAGGGAGAACAATCGTGGCGCTTACCACAGAGTCGAACATAGACAAAAGCTTGCGATGAATCGTCGCATCCTCGGCTATTATAACCAAGACGTGCTTCGTCTGTATCGAATTCATGCGAAAGTAACGGTGCCAATTAATGAAGAAATCCAGGTAACCCGTATTTACCGTCAAAACGACCGCGAATGTGGGCATCTCTCCGGTCAACTCCTCGAGGTATCGATCGAGAGAATCGCGCCACGCATGCTGCTCGCGAGGGGAACATATATCCGTGCTCTTCTCGTTCGGGATAACCTCGGCACGGAGAGGAGGGCATTTGCTTCGAGGGTCCTCAATCTGCATTCTATGAGATTCGTTCTGTGATAACTGCTTCATAGGGGAGCGCAGAGCATTGGCAATGATGAAAGCCATGATTATGGCGGTTGCCCAGACCGCCCACTTGAGGGGACTCCCTCTCGAACGCGTGCCGACGTGGGATGATGCTCCCCCGCCATGGTTATGATAGCTGGACGCGGGGGTGGAGAAGCGACGGTGAGGAAGGACGCTGTACTGGATGGACGTGGAGGGGGCTCTTACGTCCGTCGCCGACCTCTGTCCAAAGTATTTCATCTGGCCCCCGAAGTACTACGATATTAAGAGTGCGGGCCCTTTTGTTATGGTCTACACGGCTCATCGTCCACTCTCTCACCGCGGGGTTACCATTTGTGGCTCGTCGGTTTACCCAGGACAAGGGGGAGTTCCCGCCAAATCACCCAACGACTTCTCCCGCACGCGCAACGTTTCACCCCAAATAAATAATTGTTTGTCCTGTCCCACTGTGTTTATTGGACTCAACATACCTCAAGCTCGTCTCTGATACAACATACAGCCTTCACATTCGATTGGCAAACTATCCAGCTCATGATTCGTTCGCGGACAGAAGCGTCATCTCAGAATTTACGTGCCTGGTGGTAACTCTCTAGACAATGAATATCGAAGCCAATGACGATAGGCTTGGGGCCGACGTAAAGAAATCGAAGGAAGATATCGTTGTCGAGTCCAAAGACGACGAACCCGAACACGGTTTCCGACGGACTCTCATAGTTTATTCCGGTCCGACATCGCTGGATCGTCTTCAGGATAAGAATGGAATGTACATTGACAACATGAACTACTTCATCGAAAACGGCATATCCTGCTTTGACGATGCCCCGAAATCCCGTGGCGATGACGATGTGGATTCCGTCATCGTCAATTATGCATTCGTCCTGACGCAAGAGGTTGCCGACCACTATACCTCGCCGCACGGTCGACTGACGAAGAAGATCCAGGAGTGCCAGGGAGTAGACAAGAATGCTAAGGGAATTGGCGAGAACGGCCGGTTCATCAGGATCATAACTCGCTTGGATCGTTGCTATGATATGGAATCGATTAGAATCGTTGTGACGAAAATGAACGTCCAGGCCCTTTATGACAACCTTCTATTCATCAATTGCGGCTTGGTCGGCCCAAAGTTAGGACCGGGATCGCCGAAGCTCATACCGTCGTCGTCCAACACCAACGGGAAGCAGGGGATGGTCCCCTATTCTCACTGGAGTCAGCTGTACACGTCGAGGCTCACTGATTCCGTTCGCCTCGTCGGACACTCTATAAACACGCACTTTCACACCTTCTTTCCCCATGTTCAATCATTCTTGTACGCGTTGCGTACGGATACAGTCCCGATATTGCTTTCGTCGGGAGCCATATACGATTGTGGTCTCACCCAAGAAGAGCTGGGGGGCGATCCAGAGAAACGATTCCAACTGATAAATCGGTACGAAGTCGGCATGAGCACTCAATTGCTCAAACGGGGGTATAAGATTGCAACCGCATTCGTGAACCGGTGAGCCCATCGAACGAGACGATTTCGTGATGCTCTCACTTTCGTATCGACACTATTTTAATCATCCACCTCAGCTACGGTTTCGGTAAGCCCTTGGTCTACGACAAAGACAGTACGTGGGGAACTGAAATAGATGACACAGTGAGCGATATCTGGTATGAAGATGGCATTCGGAATTTGACTGCGACCATGTCCAAACCGACGCCTAAATTTTGGAACACCGATGCGAAGTCAGCTCTCCGGGGGACGGACGAAGATGCCTTTGAATATCACCAGTGGGACATCTTGCCATGGGACTACTTCATCTTTTTCAAGGTATCGCGCCTAGTTCCGGAGGACGTGCAAGACGTGATGAATTACAATATAAATGAACTAGAAAAGAGCGACGTGCACGTTATTTCAAATGACCCGCGCAAGTCGCCCAATGTATTTTGGCTGAAAAAAACTGGTGTGTTTGTTGAACCGAGAAATCTAGCAAGAGATGCATGCGGGTTGGCTGCTGGTTCAATCGTCGTCCTTTTGTGGTTGTTTGCAAGGAAAAGACGAGGCATTCTGATGAGTTTCGGAAAGTTATTATCACATCGCAGGAAAATACCCCAAATACTGAGAAGAAAACAAGTCCACGACCACGTAAAATGACAGTCCATGGTTACCATCCAAAATCCTACGTTGTGTTTTGAGCCCGAATTGGCTCAATGCGGCGGCGGACAGAAACAAGGCGCCGTTATAACACGAGTTAGCTTGATTATCATAAAGCATAGCCATTGTCTCTCTCTCTAGGTGTCATAGATCGAGCCCACAATATTGACTACAATATTCGCCATCGGCTAAAAATCCCGTCAATCAAACTATCACTACAACGCTCCAACCTCCTTCAATTTCTCTCTATAAGTACCCTTAATGGCCACAAACGACTTAGCTTGATTATCATAAAGCATTCTCTAGGTGTCATAGATCGAGCCCACAATATTGACTACAATATTCGCCATGGGCTAAAAATCCCGTCAATCAAACTATCATGACAACGCTCCAACCTCCTTCAATTTCTCTCTTAAAGTACCCTTAAAGGCCATCTCTAAAATCCCCGGGCTTTCCTCTCCCACTCCACCGTCGAACCCACCGACGTATTGACCCCCCATAAAGATTACTGGCACAGACGACCTGCCAACCATCTTACCCAACTCCGCTCGGATGGGATTTCCCTCCGACCAGGGATCGTCGAGTCTGACGATTTTATAATTAGCTCCAGCGATATCCAAATATTTGATTGCTTTCTTGCAGGACGGCGATGCCTCCCATGTGAACATAACACAAGGTGCAGAATCGATGGATTCTTTGATTTTGTTCCGTACCTCCACGGCGTCATACTCACCGGCAATGGCGATCGCGGTACTCTGTTTGAAATCGAACCCCTCCGATCTCGATTTTTGGAACACCTGAAACCTCTGAGTTAGGCCGTCGATGAAGGAATTACTCCCATCGTTGGCGGACGAGGCGAGCTGAAATGTTGTCGACGTCGATACGCCCAAGATAGGTGACGTGATCGGTTGAATGACAAATGAGCAAACAGACGGAAAGAAAAGGAGAACCAAGAGTGCCAACGAGGCGGAGGGACGAAGGGAGGAATAAACCATTGGATGGATGGGAACGATTCCCGTCTTAATCAGACTGGAAGTGTTTTCTGTCCACCGCAGGCAAGAGTGTGGTTTGAGCTCAGGAAGACACTGGATTTGGGGGGGGAAGGGGGGAAATTATTGGGGGCAACCAAATGTGCACAATGTGAAATGAGAAATGAGAACCTTTCTTCTAATTGGCGAAGAAGAGAAGACTTGTCCGCTCTTAATACTCTTCCCTATTATAGGTGAGAAGCTTTCTTGTAATCGGCGAAGATCCAGGAAACTCATCCCCGTTTTGAGAGAATTAGTGTCCACCCGAAAGTGTGATTAATCCATTGGGCTTATTACGCCCAACAGATTCAATACACATTCAATACACATTCAATACACATTCAATACACATTCAATACAC
>JALLBA010000592.1:0-15958 GCA_036939675.1 Cyclostephanos invisitatus
TATGAAGACTCCTATTATGGTTAAACTGGTCTAGGTAGTAAATAATGATACCTAACTTCTTAAGTTGTTGTTGTTGCAGATGCCGATTATTTGATGAGTTATGTGTTTGTGTGGGGGGGCGAGGCAGAAGAAGATAAGCGAACCGGGCCACCTCCTGCAATTTTTTTTTAATTATTTGACACCTCTCACAATGCCCAGACCATGGCCCCAGAACCCAGATAATTGAGGTAAAGTGCCAAATTCTCTGCAACCAGTGGTACAATTGGACCGCCGGTACGATAGGCACAATTCAATGGGTTTTTTAATTGCACATCTGTGGATACCCTATTTGGTGGCATGTTGCATGCCGCCATCTCTATTTATTTGAATTAGTAATGGGGGCGGGAGGGACTCACCAGCCAAATGTGATGGAAATGACCAAATAGGTCGGCAACTTAAGGTCGGATGCACCCGCCGGTGATATCATTCGACAAGGGTTTTCATTGCGCGTCTGCCAATACCCTATTCGGTGGCTTCTAACGGATATTTGTTGCAATTTACCCCTCCAGCTGCCTCCCGTTACTTCTCCCCCTCAAAACGAACCACCATCATGTACTCCTGCACAGCATCAGCAACCCCCCCCCCCCCCCGAATCGTGCCATCGCATATGGCGGTGGTTTGGTGGGGAACAATCATTTCCTTAGGATTGTGGCTTCCTTGTTTCAGGGGGTAATTTGGAGCGCGGCATAGGGGCGGTCGGCGGTCAGCTGTTGGGGGCACAATTGTGGCGACAATGATTTTTGAAGGAGGACAATAATCTCTAAGGAAATGATATTACTTTCATTTCAAATCTACCATCTGAATTAATATCATAATACTGGCTCATCCGACAGAGTCCCATTTCAACAATTGCAGCAACCACTTCACACCCCACCTGTATTCCAATGCCCATAGTCCCGCTCACGAGCCTTAAACGTTGTCCTCCACAGCGATCATTCCGACTCCATGGCATTCATCCTCTTTACCGATCAGGGAATTCGCAATGAAACCCCCCTGGGTTGAGGTCTGTTCATTAGATAATTTTCGCCGAATAGGATATTTGCAGATGTGCATTGAAAACTTTCATCAATTTATACCACTGGCGGGTGCATCCGACCTTCAGTTGCAGACGTATTCAACCATTTCTGTCAAATTTGGCTGGTGAGTGCCCCCCCACCCAGGTTACTGTAATTCAAATAAATAGAGATGGCGGCACACGACACGTCTCCGAATAGGGTATCCGCGGTCACACAATAAAACCCCCCATTGAATGGTGCATACCGGCGGTCCAATCGTACCACTGGTTGCAGAGAATTTGGCACTCTACCTTCAATTATCTGGGATCTGGGGCCATGGTCCAGGTGTTGTAAGAGGCGTCAGTAAAAAAGGATTCTGGGAGGCAGCACGCTTTGCTGAGAGGAACAATATCCCAAGAGAAAAAATTGACTAGAGAATTTGGCACTCTATCTCTTCAATTATCTGGGATCTGGGGCCATGTTCGAGGTATTGTGAGAGGTGTCAGAAAAAAAAGGATTCTGGGAGGCAGCACGCTTGGCTGAAATAATGTACAAACAATATCCCAAGTAAAATTGAATTCCAGGGCACTGTGGAGATTGGGGGAATCGAACCCCCGACCTTCTGCATGCTAAGCAGACGCTCTACCAACTGAGCTAAACCCCCATCACTTGACATAACCTGTATTGAGCTTAATTTTTTTTAAATATAATTGAAAACCACTTGTTCCTCGTTTCATGAACGGAGAATTCAAATGAATCAAGTACCCATTCTTAACAAAGGACTTTCATATTCGTTTTCTTTTAGCTCACCTAAAAGACTCAGATTATCGGCACATCAAGACGAAAAGAAGAGAAAGTGCCGACATGAACTCGACAAGAATCCGCAAAGTGAAAAGGAAATGGTAGTTGATTTCGTATGTAGGTGGTCTGGTACCGGAACATGATGGGGATTCATGTTTTCAAATTGGTCGAATCGGATCCATAGAAATCGAGAGAGTTTCTGGCGTTCACTGTTTCTGTCACAATATTTTTTTGTCGAGGACCGAACCATCGTATCGCCGTTGCCCGACCGATCGGAATACTCCTTTGCGTTGCAAAATCGATCGATAAAGCGTGCCCATCCATCCTCGGGTGTACTTGTATTGTCTTCGGAATCTGGCGGAGAATTGTACAAGTAGATGTGCCGGTGGAAGTTGTACTTTTGTTCCCATCATTCCTGACGAGAGACCCCTGGTTCTCTACATTTCTGCTTCCTACGAAGTAATATTAGCTCTCGATTTTTCTTACGCAGCATAATGATGAGGCAGGGCAACGATACCGCGTCGGGAGAGGCATTGGCTCGGTCGCAGGGAGCGTCAAATGGAACGTCGGCCCCCGGGACGTCGGTCGCATCGGGAAGGGGGGGGTATCATCCCCATTACTCCATGCCCCCCTCACCAGAGCAGTATCAGATGATGCATCACTACGGTCACGCCGGTCACGGTTGCTCTCCTCCCATGAATTACGGTCACGGTCATGCCCCCCCCCCCCCCGCGCGATTGCCGCCCGTCGTGCACTCCGGCGGCGATCAGCGACCTGCGCAACATCCACAAAGGCTGCAGCAGCAGCAGCAGCAACAACAACGACGACACGGAATGCACAATCACGGCGGCCAAAGCACGCCAACCCCTCCTCCGGGCTATGTCCATGTTCAGGTCCAGGAGCAGCATCCGGCCTCGGCGAATGGCAAGTCGAGTCCCACGATCGTAACGACTGCCATGGCGGCGGTCACGCCCGAGACGCAAATCGCTTCCTTCGCCGCGCACAACAATCACCACGGTGGTCAATCGCGGTATTCGTCCGCGTACGATCACCGCCACGCCGCGAGTCATCATCCCAATATCTATCAGCAACATCATTCTCATCACCAACATGAGCAGCAGATGGAGATGCAGCATCATCCTCATCAGCAGGAGCAGGTATCCACGCCCTTGAGGAGTCAACATCAAAGCATGGCCCCGTGGTACTTAGGACCCCCGGATGGCACATCGGTCATTCACCCCGGCAGCGTCGTGCCGTTCTCGCCCATCGGAATGCATTCCCCCGCCAGTACCACGCCGGCCAACCCGAGTCCTCAATTCTTCAAGCCCAAGAACACAACCCCCAAGGCCCCTCCGCCCACCATTCACTCCGGTTTCACTCCCTCACCGTCCAGCAAGAAGTCTCACTCGGCCTCGTCCAGGGACGGTAGCGACAGCGGTAGCACCGGCAGCATCTCGGCCTTCCCCCCCTGTCTCATGTCCGCGAACAGCCGATTCGATTCATCGCTTGGGCTTCTAACGAAGAAGTTTGTGTACCTGCTCAAACGAGCGGCGTCCAACGGCGTCTCCGTCGGCGGCGAGGCCAATGTCAATGGAAATAATTGCACCCTCGATCTGAATGCCGCCGCCAAGGAGCTGCAGGTACAAAAGCGTCGCATATACGACATCACGAACGTGTTGGAGGGTATCGGACTGATCGAGAAGCGTACGAAGAATCACATCGCCTGGATCGGTGACGATGCCCACGAGGCCTCCTCCGGCAATGCCTCGATGACCATCATCGGAAAGAATTGTCCGACGAGCGAGCGGAATGCGCCCGAGAGTCCGCCCCACATTGTACGACACAATGGACCGGGCGCGTTGGAGGCGGTATCGTCTGGTAACTTCGTACAGCGCGGAGAGGAGAAGAGTTTGGCCATTGACGTAGATGAGCTCAAACGCGAGGAGAGAGACTTGGATAGATACATTGCCTACATGTCGAGCCTTGTTAAGTCATATTCCAGGTCACCTCCCGACTCCAAAAATGGATGCGAAGGCGGTACCAATCCATGGATGTACATAACCAAGGATGAGCTGACCTCCCTCTCCTCCCTATGCGAGGACACGGTCATTGCAGTACATGCACCGACGGGAACCACACTCGATGTTCCTGATCCCGACGAGGGCATGAAACCTGGAACTAGGAAGTTCCAAATGTTCCTGAAGAGTCCAGGGAATGAGAAGATCGATGTTTTCTTAGTTCATTATGGGTCCTGTCCGCAGAAGGAGAGGGGGAAAACTGATTGCGAGAAGGTGTATTCCTTAGGTGGTGCGTATGATACCGGTGATAAGATTCCAGTGAAGAGAAAAACTTCAGACATCAGCCAAGCTGCTGACCTCGAGAGTGCTGTCGGCAACAAGCGTGCACGTCCTGATGATGACACAGATAATTCACCTTTGCCCTATCAGTCAACTCCCAAGCTGACGCCTTGCCTACGCAATGGCTCGACGTCACTAGTCTTAGCAACCCCAGACAAAGCGAAAAGTGGCGAATTATCAAGTTTGTCATTCTACGGCAGTTGGGAAAATATCAAGTCCGTCTCGGGAGAAGAATCCAAGAAAGCCACACGTGAGCAGAGGGATGGGCTCAACGCTGACATTGCTACCATCAGCACTGAGGGCTTTGGCTCTCCCCCTAGAAGTTCATGCACTCGCAACTCAACAAATGCATCGCCCCGTTTCCGAGGTAGGGAGATCGAGCCTTCGTCGTCGTCATCAGTCGTTACGCATTCGGACCACTCCCAAGCCAACTCCTCTTCTTCACTGACGTCCCCAAATCGTGAAATGGAGATTCGAGATGACACAAGCAGAGATGAAGAGCATGCCACGACGGGAAGCATGAAGGGTCACTTAAAATCTCCGAGAACTTTGAACTCGCCTACCTTAAATACACCACAAGGGTCAGATTCTTCTGGAGGAGGATCGTTCGACTTTATGGATCAGAATTTCGATGACGATTTGATAAATGCTGGGGCCTTCTTTGGGGTTCCATTGAGCCCAAACAACCACGAGTTTTTGGACTTTCCTGCCAACGATTAGATGCCATGTTGGCTCGACACTACTTAGTTACCACTGTTGCGGTTCCTACTCATAATAATAATAGATTTTTTGTTCATATTATTTTCATGTAGTCTTTTATTTCCTGATGAGGCACCATATGCAACCATTTTGATATTTCTTGGAGCTTATGTATCTACAAATAAGGGTAAGTGCAATTTTTTAAGTAATCTGAAACCTGTACGGTCTGCGAGCAGCACAGGCCAAATACTACATTCACCGCCATGGTTTCAAGCGCTTCAACTAAGTGGCACAACGTTCTGTGTTTATTATTATTTTGGATCTCTTCTAAGTATACTACCACATCCATTACTTTATGTGTTGAGTGCAACAACTCGGAGAACACGATGGGAATCAATCAAACACTAACTACAGATCATTTGAAACATCATAAATCTACACGATCATTTACAAGTACGAACAATACAAATAGAAGAACTCATTCATCAGTCATTCTTATCCTTGCTATTGTCGGAATCTGGTTGCTGCGCCACGATATCATCAATCCGTGAAAATTGCCTCGTCCATTTCGTGTTGTATAAAAATTGCCGCAGATCAAAGCGATTGTCGTCGGGGGAGTAGGCTTCAGCGTGGTATGCCGGCGTTATCGTTGTCATCTTGTGTCGATTGACGGAATAATAGTAAAAGAAACGCTTCACCTTCGCAGCAACTTCGCTGGGCGTGAGATGACTCCACGTGACCAGGAGCTTCCTGAACATGCCAACCGGGCCACATCTTGATATTTTGCGCAAACGTCCGAAATGGCCCAATTCTTCATAGGTCATTCCCATATCTTCTTCGTCGGTCTGAGAGTGGCCCGCTTCCGCCGTGGCCGTTGTCGCGTCGATCGGTCTCAACTCCGCAGTTGGAGGGGCGTTGGCTATCTCCGCCAGCACGTCAAAGCCCGGGTATTTCTTAGAGAGGAAGACCAGCATCCGCTTGAGGTCGCCCTTGGAAATGCCTCCTATGGGGTTCAAATCAGCAGATGAGCAATCGTACTTCGTCATGTACCCTCGCAACCCCTCGTCGACGTTGGCGCTTCCCAAAACTAGGAGAAAACCGGATCGTCCCCTCACCCATGGAAGAAGCTGGGCCATGAGATATGCCGTCACCATTCTCAGGCGCGCCTGTATGTTCTGTAACGCCAGGTCTTCGTTCATCGTCCCCCCCCTCGATGAAAATCTCGGCATGTGCCCGGTCGATATATGAAATACCTGCAGTACTGCCTTCACCATGAGATCGATCTTGATCGTCAGGTGATATGATCCAATCGCTTCCGACAAGCGCAGCGCACGGGAGTTGGTGATGCCCGATGAGTTCTCGGTGCCCATGAACGTCGTGTGCAGTACGTGATTGGCCATCTCCTCAGGCGTGGATGGGACCCAGAGGGAGTTCCCCTCGTCCTTACGGCATACTCGACGTAAGGACGAGGCGACGTCGCCCTCGGGATTCTCGCGCGAGGCTTTGGTGACGAGGATGCACATCACCGCAACGATGGCGGCGACCGAGGACGAATCCGCCCCACCTATTGGCGAAACAAAAGAGGGATCGAAGATACACAGGTAAGTTAGTTGATTGATTCGCCAAAGTGACGCAATATGAATCGGAATTTACGGCGCCGATGCTCAGAATTCAGGAAAAAGTTATCCATCAGTGATCAAAATCGGATGTCTCTATCTACTTTTTTGTTCGTGTTTCGATTCATCAATGCAGGCGCCGCCAATCCCCGGGGGTACGGATGATCTCGGAGAGTAAACAACAAGTATCTTACCGCTCAACGGGAGGAAAAAGCCGGCCGCGCCCGATCGTCTCAGGTAATCCCAAAGCCAGCACGCTGGACCAAGACAGCACTCCTCCTCGGGACTGACGACTTTCAGCTCCAGACCCTCCTCCGTATATTTTGGTCGATTCTTATTCCCGGGGGGAGATGCAGCAGTAGTCGCGGTAGTGGCAGGATCGTTCGCGCTATCCCCCCAGACCATGTGCACATCATCGCACGTTATACCGTTATATCCCCCCCCCTCAGATGCCTGCAGTCTCGCGGCCTGTATCCCGAACGATGGATTGCTCGCCCTGTAACTACGCACGTCGTCGAGGTCGATCGTAGCCACCACGACGTTGACGTCTCGCACGTCGAACTGTGGCGCCTGCGCCACGATCCGTCCGTTAACGACGATCATGGCGCATCCGTCGTAGTAGCACCTCCCGCCGTCGCATCCGCGTTGATTGGAATAAAGGTAGACCCCGCCGCACTTGCGAGTGGCGGAGACCATGAGCTCCATCCTCGTGGATAGCTTGCGCAATTCGTGATGCGATCCGCTACCGTTCCCTATGATCTCGACCCCGCGCAATGCCAGGTCGACGTGGGACGATTGTGGCGTCCATAGCTCCTCGCACGACTCGCACCCGATCGTGGTCCCATCGGCGCACCGGAGGTGATACAGTCCGAAGGGGACGTCGCGCTGACCGAATTCGGCGTGGAAATTCGCGGGGAGCAGGTGTCTCTCGACGAATGCGCTCGCTTGGGCGATGTCGGCAGTATTATAAGCGGCGAAGTACCGCCCCTCGCGGTAATTCCCGTTGTCGGCCAACGCCGTCTTCGGTCGGATCAGGAGCAATTTCCGATCCCGGCATAACACCCTGCAATTGTACCGCACCCCGCCGTGAAGCACGGGCATGCCGAAATCGCACAACAGGTCGTCGGTGGCTCCCAATTCGAACAATTTCGACAAACTCTCCCAGCAATGATCGAAGGTGTCGGTTTCTAGGAAGTGATCCTCGCATCCGTAACCGCATATCTCGAGCTCCGGACCGAGTCGGTACGACGCCTGATGTTCCTTGGCGATACGACAGCTGTCGTGTATTCGCTGTAAATTGCCGTCGAAGTCCAGGGCCCATTGATTGAGATTGCACGTGGCGACAGTGACGATGCTCGATGGACGGGTGGCGCTGGTCGTGGTGGCCATTGGTGGTGGTGGCGTGCGATACTATGGTGGTGGTGCATGGATGGGAGGAGCGGACGGAGGGAGGAGGGAGAATGAAATTGAGAACCACCATCAATGGTATTTGTATGGTACATCAATTCTCGCGCACTCATTCATCCACACACCACCGTCTGTCCGTACTCCTATTACGTACACGAAAGCGTAAGCTCGTACCATCCTCGAAGCTAACGCACAGAGATTTTTCTCACCCTTGCACCGCCCCCAGCCCCAGAGTGTAAGTAACGCGAGGATGACCACTCCTTCATCGAGCGGCGGCGGCAGCGGCGGCGGCGGCGGCGGCGGCGGCCATGGCCACGGCGGCATCGGTCGCTCCGCTCCCATCCGCAGCATCGGGGGCGGATTTGCCGCCGGTCCGCCATCCTCCCGCATCATCGGCCAACGTCGTCCGGCCTCGTCGTCGCCCGCCGTCGTATCCGCCGCCTCATCGTCCTCGCCCTCATCTCCCCCCCCCGTCGCGGTCTCGCCAACGACGCCGACCATCGCACAACACGCAACCGGCAATAACGTCCCATACCATCCCCTCGCCGAGACCACCACCGTGGAACAACAGCAACGGCCGTCGTCGGAGCGGGTAGGCGGCGGCGGCGGCGGAGGAGGACGGTACGATCATCGACAATCGTCCTATCCGCGACAGCATCGACCGGAATTGATAATCGCGGATGCCGCGAACGCGTCGTCGTCGGTGGCGGCGAGGAGGACCGCGACGACGACGACGACTACGACTACGACTACGTCGTCGTCCCATCCGCGTACCCCCCCCCCGCCGCCGCCCCATCCTCCACAGCAGCAGACGACGACGCCGACGGGGGGGCAGCAGTCGTCGCTGTCGTCGTCGTCGTCCCCGGGAAGCAGGCGGGACGCGTCACGTCACCGCCGTCACGGATCCGTCGACGATGAGATCGATGCCTTCTTCCTCGACTCGTCGTCGTCGTCGTCGTCGTCGATCGGGAACGACGATGCCGGCACGTCGTCGTCGTCGTCGTATTCGTCGCCGCCGCGTCAACATCATCGTCATCCCGCACCCCCCCCCGATCCGTCGATTCCCCCCCTCGCAAGGTGCAGGTCGCTGGCGTCGATGAGGGCGTGGGGTGATGCGCTGCGCGTGTCGAACGACGCCCTCCACGGGCGGGATGCGGCCGGCGACGCACGGGGGATCGCGACGTGTTACACCGAATGGCTGACGGCGGTCGCGACGTCCGAGGCCGTCGCCTCCTCCTCCTCCTCCTCCTCCCTCTCCTCGGCGACCGGCGCGACCTCGTCGATGTTCGGCGCGATTGACGCGGACGGGCCGCGACGGGACATGTGCGAGCTGATCTCGCTCCGATTCGTTGCCCAGATGAGGCTTCGTCGGTATGCCGATGTGGGAAAGGACGTCGCATCGTTGGGGTTGCTACTGACGTGTCCCCCTCGTCCGCCGCCTCATCCGGGCCGTAGCGCCGATGTATCCGCGGGCGCGTCGGCGGGTGCGAACGACGACGGCCCGCTGCCCCCATGGGTCCCATTCGGCCTGCGGATACTCGCGGCGCATCAGCTGCAGTACGGAGATGGATTCGCCGACGCCACCGATGCGTTATATGCCCTGCGGGATAGGGCCGTGCGGACGGAGTATTGGAATACTCCCGGGATGGAAATTTGGAGGGCCACGATCGACAATACGTTAGTGAACGCCCACGTCAGGAAGAGGGAGTGGCGATTGGCGTTGTGGTCGCTGGATGAAATGATCGGGGGCTTGGGGGTTGGCGTAACGAGGGAGGTGGAGTGGTGGTGCGGCCGGACCGGCTCGGGGGAGAATGCCGCGAGCGACGCCGAACGCTCCAGAATGGGGGAGGTCGTCGCCGTCGCAGCCCGCGTGGAGTTGCTCTCGCGCCAGCTGCTCGTCCTGCTGCAATCCGGCGCGATATCCGCCGCCGATGCGATACAGGAGGACGTGCGACGACATGCGACCGAGTTTCATTCCCTAGTATCGTATCCTCCGCCCCAGACCCCGAACATGACCGCGCTTGCTCGCATGATCAAGGAGTCGGCCCTGACGCGACAGGTTCCCGTGCGTCGATGGATCAACGAGGGCCTCCTCCTGTTCGCCAGGAATAAATACACCGAGGCCGCTACGTGCTTTCGCGACGCATTGTATCGGCAGCGACAATTGGACCCTCCCACCGTCTCATCTGCCGCGCTCGAATCCCATCCCGCAGGCTGTCCGACGTGGAAAGACCTGACGTCGCCGACAATGGGTTTCGATGCCGAGCCGTCCCTTACGGTGGAATGTCGTAACAACCTGTCCCTGTGTCATTTGTACTCGGGGAATATGCAACACGCCGTACAAGAATTGGAAGGTTTGATCCGCGAGGATCCATGTCTGTACCTAACCGAGGCGGTGGCATTCAATTTGTGCACTTTGTACGAGCTCGGTTTGGATGGAGAGGAATGCGCGCGCAAGAAACAGCTGCTGCATCGAATTGCAAAACGCTTCCATTTGCATGATGTCAGCATTGAATCATTCCGATTAGGTTAACTTAGGCCTGCTGTATTGATATGATAATAAATTCGTCGATTTCTCATACCAATAATTATGCTCTCAAATAATATCTAGTGACTCCACTGACTTATCAAAGGGGGTGGGGGGAGAGATTGACGCAGTGCATACTTATTGGAGACCAGGCGCTCCTTCCTTCTGGAGAAAGCTTACTAGGTTGTGTGTGTTGACACGGTGAACTCAACGTCCGAAATTCATATGCACAGAACCAAAGCAAAGCGAACATATGCCTTTTATGCCATGAATAAAATTTAGGTTTATCACTTCAAGCATGTTTATTCTTCGGGCAGGTTAGATACCATTCCCTTGCCTACACACATTTCTTCAACTTTCCCTGGGTCGTCACAACTACTACCCAACCAACGCACCAAACAATAGTCGTCTTCCTTGTGACTCATTACAATACCTACTCCATCAAAGGCAAAGTTACCTGAACAGATGAGAGGTTTCAAGAGCAGGGTTGCCTTGCTTTGGGCATAGGTTGACAGAGTCTGGCATAGCACGGACAGCCTTGACAGAAGAATCGCCTCTGACATCAACAAGAACTGCCATACCACCTCGGTGAATGTTCACGTGACAACGGAGATGCCAGATGCCAGGGTTTGTGGTAGCAAATTGAACCACAGTGAACTGGTCTGTGTTAACTGTGACTGTGTCATGGTAGACAGGGTTTGAGTTGAATTTGGACTCGTCGTATTCTTTGGTATATGATACTCTCCCGCTGTTGAGTACCACCATCTTCATACCTGGAGGTGCATCGAGTGCCACGGAGGGACTGCGTGAGGTGATAAGTGCAGAAAGGAAGATACAAAGATTTGTCTATTCTTTCCGGCACTGTGTTATGAGACCACGATTGATATTTACGTTGCAAGAGTTGAAGATAAGGAGAACAAATTATAGTGTGGTGCGTGGGTGAGAGAGATGATGAGTTGATTCTATACCATACTCACTGTGCATCCAGGACCCTAAGGTTCCAAACTACTGAAATCAATTCAAACAACATCACCATAGTTTGTCACAATTGCATTTTGTCCCACCGTTTTCACAGGATAGTTTGGAAAACTTTGTGCGGCATTTGACTCATTAAGCTCCCGGAAGACTGCGGTTCTTGCATAAATCTCAGCGGGTTCTTCAGGGCTGAGCGATAGTGGCGGCATATCTGGGTTCACAAAACTGATGGGTTGATGAGGGACCCACTGAAAGAAAACACTGCAATTAATGCAGTTAAAGAGACCATGATATAACAGTTTAGTTTGTAGAAAAGTAGCTCAACTCATATATCACCTTATGCTCACTTTGGTGTTGTCGTCAGGCGGGATAAATGGAAAGCAAAATTCCTCCTCCGTCAAGACTTCGATTCGAGTATTGAGTGACATTCCTTCCCAGCGTGGCACTTGATCTGTGGTAATTGTAAGGACAGAGTATAAAATCGAGTGAAAAGCTGCAGATATACTATAATATCTATTCAATTGATCCTACGATCTCACCGGGAGAAAACCAAGTGCCAAAGTAGCCTTGAATGTGGCACAAGGCATCTTCTTAACTGCACAGACGGCGGCATCACTGTTGGGAGAACTTGGGTTGCTGACTTGAGAGCAGCAAAGGCAGTGACGCATCGCTCTGGGAACATACGAGATAAGCCAGCAACACAGCCCATCATTTTTGAAATAAACCTCTGCAGGTAAATTGTAAATGGAGCACTGGAAAAAAGTGATGCGTTCTTGAGGATGAGATAAAAAAGCTTACCATCATCATTGCATCATAACGATCTACCCGCAAGGTAATCCTCCCCAGAAAGTAGCATCTCCTTAAGTATTGGGTCCCTCAAAAAGTTAGGACCATCATTGGAACGGGCATGACAAGCTGAGTACTTATGCGCCCTGGTGCCATACAAAAAATTGATCATATTATTGTTGTTTGTTGCTTGGCTTTGAGGTACGCAGGCCGATGTATTTAAAGTAAATTTATCTTGCGGGAAGATGAGTTTCGAGATGGCGGGAATCATTTAACATGAGAGGTGTGTGAGAAAGTGGATTTTTTTTCGTTTTCGTGATGGCAACAGATCGGATTTGTTCCTAGCTCGATGAGAGCGTCATTTTAAGCACATACGCCTATTAGAAACCCTATGGGCTAAAAGAGGCTCTCGTCTACCCGAGGTAATGCAGTAGTGGGTAGGGTTACCTTGCAGGTAGCCAATGCTCAGCAGGATCGATAATGAAGAAATCAGTCTGGTATGGCTTGATGGCACCTCCATCAGCAGTAATGATATTGATTCCATGTCCTTCAATACAAACTTGATATGCAAATAGAGCTCTTGTATGAACAAAATGCAGCCTTGTCTCAACACCTGCATCAACCTTGATCAGGTGAGGCTGGCCACAATCAACATCTGCACCTGATTCAGTACGTAGCGCTTCAGTCCAATCCTCTTTGTTAAGACAATATTCACAAAGAGGAGCAGTTGCAGATTGACTGGGGCATATATCTTGGAAGGTGAAATTTGCTACAAAGACAACAAAGCAAAGATTATGTTTTAGTACAGATGAAATTATGATTGATTATTGTGCATTATGGTGCACTCGCCATCTGGGATTTGAGTTTTGACATATTGGTAGACGCCATCACCATTAATGATGAAACTTTGGAAGAGAATTCCATCACCTGTCACTGGGCCAATGGGTGCATTTCTATACCCTGTGAAATAGTTGCCACCAAAGGTAATACAATTTTCACCCTCTACAAGTAGAAAATGGTAAATCAGTACCACACATATCAATCAAGACAACAGCAGAAAAGAAAACAAAGCTCATCCCCAAATATACTTCTGAGTGTTCTGGCCCCAAAAGTCAAAGTTAGAATCAGCATTCTATGTTGGATGAGAGAGAAGAAGATGAACATGATGGTGTTAAGTAAATATTTCAAGCAATCATAACCTAAGGCAAAGAACTTAGTTGGCAAATGTCGGATGTCGGCATGTCGGCCAGACCCCCCAAAAAGACGTCAGAGCTGACATGTTGCCGACATGTCAGATGACATGTCGCCAATATGGTGCAAAAACGTGTCGCCGAGGGTGCCGACATGACACACCAAATGTCGGGTTTTTTGACATGTCGGCAANCGCCGAAGTTTTCCCCACGAATATGAGGACCATGTGCCACGGGATATCGGCGGCTTCTGGAAAAGTGGGCGCGATCATAGCGTCGGTGCTTTTCCACATTTGTATCACCTAAACAGTATTATACTAATTATTATGAATATACATCAATTTCCTTATTTCTCAAACCTCAACAATCTCAGTCTTGTCAACAAGCTCCAAGTTGCTGCCGTAGGGTGCAGGCAACTCGGGCATCCCGTCGGGTGCAGGCAACTCGGGCTTCTTGATGTGCAACTCCATTTGTGACTGAGAATTTGATGTGTCATTGTCTGTGGCATGCTGAATAGCACGCATTTCAACGAGCTGTTGTTTGACTTCAGGATGTCTTCTTTCCACACCTATCCCATGACTTCTCACCTGTACCCTATCGCGACTTTTCACAAAGTCATTAGATATCTCCTTCCACTTCCCCCAACCATGAGCAACGACTCCGTCTTCGAATAGGCTGCACTCGGCCGGAGTCCAAGTGCCTTTTGTCAACTGCTTAGGCGCCTCACTGATCCTTGCAGCATGCATCTCAACGAGCCGTTGTTTGACTTCAGGATATTTTTTTCCAAAACGATATCCACGTTTGCGCAATTGATTTCTATCGCGACTTTTCACAAAGTCATCAGATATCTCCTTCCACTTCGCCCAACCATGAGCAACAACTCCATCTTCGAATAGGCTGCACTCGGCCGGAGTCCAATCGCCATCATTCATAGGCATTTCTATCTCCCCCATTCTGTAGAGCCTATCAAGTTCATCCAGATTCATTGCAGCAAGGTCTGGAGTAGACACATGAGAGAGGTTCTCTTCGGACTCAACACCGTATTCCACGAGTTGTTGAATGAGGGTTGGTCGGGCTGCGTCCTCGATCACTTTTTGAAGACGTGCATCATCCCGCTTCTTATTACCATTGGCAGATAATGATTTAACCCTTCTCTCCACAGCTTCAGCACGAGTAAGAGGCCTGCTGTGTAGGTAAAATTTTGCATCATCCTCTGAGATAGCAAGTGCTTCGACGTCTAGCATTTTGGCAAGAAAACCAGACATTGCGTTGAGCAAAGAGATCCTCTCATCGGTTCAAGCATGATTACACACAAAGTTTTCCGGGTGAACAAGATTCTTGCCATCGAGCTGCTGGGATAGGATAGGTCCTGGGACAATCACTTCATCAATGAAGTATTCAATCCCACAATTACCCAAAACCAGACCTGACTTCAGGTTCGGCAATGATTTGATGACTTGCTCGTGAATGACCTTCATGTCGGCGTTGGTGTTGTCTAAAATAACTTGGAATTCCTTTTTATTTCCATTCCGATCAGCATCATCATTTGGTATTTTGTATGGAACGCGTTCAAACCATGCTATATTGGCAACATACGAGATAGCCTCTGAGGAGCTGAGGTTGTAATCCTTCACGAGCATTTTCCACATGGTAGTTTGGAGTAGCGTCTTGCAAGGATCTTCCACATCGTCACGAAGAGGCTCGAAGGACAAAAAGATAGAACTTGTTATATCCATCAATGTTGGTGCATCACATCGAATAGCCCGTCCTTGAACATGTCCGTGGATCTCTCCATATTGCACCAAGTCGCTCCACACAACTCCATTGCCAACTGATGTGACGATACGGTCGAGCTCAGCCTGCACACTTGTATCGCTTGACCTGAAAAACGAACCTGGAAAGGATTCGACAGGGAGGTAATCGTCGTTGTCGTCATTGTCATTGTTGTCGTTGTTGTCATTGGTGTTGTTTTCATTATCATCTTTGTCATTGAAATGATTGGCGTGATCGACAGGCGACGTGGACACACACCTTGGTCCGAGATGGTCGTACGTCGAGATAGAGATACCAATTGTGCGCTGGGCTACTGCCTCAACTCTCTCGCCCTGTTCGTTGTTCAGACGCGGTAGTTTGCTAGCATGGTTTGCGAGATCTCCTTCCTCTTGGCTGATGGTTTGATTTAATCTTTTGCTGCTGCGTGTTTCTTTATTATCTAGTCGACTATGCAGAAATAAATGACAGAGTGCTAGAGTGGGGCGACTAATAAGCAGATACCACACCACTACAAATTCCAAATCAATTGATTTTTATCTCATTACCATGTATCAAATTTTCCTACATTAGCAACCTAGTGTGTGTGATAATTTTTTTTCACAACGGCTCTTACAGATTTAGCAAAAAATCTATTCAATTGATATTCATCTTGTACAATTTGAAAAATCCCCAACAGCGAGGGAGCGAGCGAGCAACACTCCAAAAAAGAGGCAACAGCGAGAGAGCGAGCGAGCGACACGCCACCCCCAATAATTGCTCGACCGCCGTCGATTCGATGAAGCGCGAGGCATGT
>JALLBA010000593.1:0-15921 GCA_036939675.1 Cyclostephanos invisitatus
GATCATAGCTGGACACTGAAACAGATGATCTCTCCCGCCATCACGATCCTCTTCTCTCCATACAAACACCCTTAAGATGATCCCCCACATACCTACCTCCAGCGGCTTTGCACCATATTTCCATGGAGTAATCCTCCATGGCCCCAAATTGCAGCGCCGCAGCTCCCCATGAATCCATTGCAGCAACCTGGTGGCCGGGTTTGCACCCACTGCGGCTGGTTCCCTTGTCTGTAGCGCCAAAACGGCGCCGATTGAAAAATAGAGAGGTTGGCGGAGCCTCGGCCTTAGGTAGCCGCCATTCGATGAAGGAATACGACAACCATCCAAACGATAGTGTCGGCGGAGGGGGGGGCGTTGGAGAAGAGATGCGACCAGGGTGGAACCTGTGGGGAAGGCGTGTGACAGTCGTATGGGGGTCAAATTGAGCGACCGAAAAATAAAAATAGAGAGAGGGGCGGACCCTTCGATATTATTAACCGCCATTAGATGAGAACACACAACAACCAACCGAAAGACAGTCAGGCTGCCGGGGAGGGCATCAGAGAGGAGACGCGTTCGGTTAGGAACGCGTGGGAGGACGTTGTCCTCTCGTTTCGGCAGGTGAATTGAGAGACAAAGTGGGACGACGGCGGCCACCATGGTCGGTTGGTCCATGATTAGCTAGCTTTAGCTAGCTAAACACACACCACAACACACAGCATTGACGACGATGAGCCCGATGGCCGATGTGCGGAATGATACTGACGAGCGGACAATGGCAATCACATGCTTGTAACAGAAATACCACTCCCTAACATCATGGGCTACACGCCATAATCAATTTTAAATTGGATAGCTGCAATACTCGCTGAGATTTACCCCATCGAATTAACTGTGAATTCATACCAACATGAATTCATACCGCCCCACGGAAAAACCAATCCACTAAAATACGCTGCTGTAATTAATATATATTGTATCTCAATAAATTAATGAATAAAACAATGAAACTCCCACTAGTAGTCTCTGCTCGCGTCGCTCTCCTCCTCGACCTCCTCGCTGATCGTGCTTCCATCATCCTGCCAGCCACTCCTTGATGTCTCGATCTCCTCCCCTATTGGACTGCTTGAATAACAGAGGTCTGAATAATGATCTTTTGTTTCCTCTCCTTTTTTGCCACCACCTTCACACTGACTATCACTTGGAGTTTTTGCACGTCTGCGACGTTATCTTTAGTAAAAGGGGAAATGGGGGCAGCATTTGAGCTTACCTGCCTTGTAGAGCCCATGCATCTTCCAGATCCACTGTAGTACTTTTTTTTTCATTCACTTTCAGAAAGTCTGGCAATCCTTCCTCCTTTTCGTTGTCAAGTGCACTTTATTATTTTATGTCGTCACCATCGCAATCATCATCGTCACTTTTGTTTAATACGTCTCCCGTTGTACATGGTACACCATCCAAGGACCCCGATCCGTCGATGGAAGCATCACCGGTATCGTCAACATGTTGTGATGCTCCTTGCACATTCCCCCCACTATTGCTTTCTTCATACACTGTGCGCCTTCGCGGGAGAGAAAATTGCAGCCACCGGGGCTGGCGCATCGACGGGCGCCGTGGGCGACACAAACGCCACCCTGTACGACGCGATTGTCGCAGGAGGGGTGGGAGCACTTTTGTCGATCCATCGATGGAAGCATCGCCGGTATCGTCGACAGGTAATGGTCTAGCTCTTTTCTGGTGTTCGATCAAGGGGGTCGTGAGTCGTGAGCACGAGGGAGAGTACGTACGGTGCTTCAGGCACATGCCCCCCACTTTTGCGTTCTTCCCGCACTGTGCGCCATCGGGGGTGAGAAAATTGCAAACCCTCCTCCTAGTGCCGTGACTCAAACATCGTCCACCCTGAACGGCCACCCGATCGCAACCGACCTCGTCGCACTTGAGACGACATGGGCCGTGCGTTGAGCAGTGGCCGGCGAGCTTCGCGGCCTTGTCGCAACCGGGATGGGAGCAACACCTTCGACGGGCGCCGTGGGCAACGCAAACACCACCCTGAACACGGGGTTTGTTGCAGGAGGGGTGGGAGCACTTTTGTCGCACTCGCTTGGGCCTGGGCTTCTTGTTGTTGTTGGACGAGGAGGGGGGGGGGATTGGGGGGGTGGACGAGCCGTCGCCGGGAGAGATGCCGCCCGGCCGCCGCCGACGTACGATGCCATGCTTGCTGTTTCCGTTTCCTTAATACATAATTGATGCATATTCGCCGGGGTGCGGTACACCTAACTCTCTTGGGTGAGGTTAGGAAGAGGGGCGGCGGGGCATAGCATTGGTTTGGACGACAACATCGTTCTCTTTCTCACGCGGATGGAGCGGCTTTTCCTCACCTATCTACGTAAGTACGATACTTTCTTCTATTACTCTACACTCATTGTATCGTCACAATACACTACTGTTCCTACATGTGAAAGTTGATTTTTCTACAGGCAGAGTGGTTACAAAGCAGGGCCAATTTTACATCCTCACATGTCATATGCTTCACAATTCCTCGCTCCCATCCTCGATCTCATTATCCTGCACCGATCCGAGCGACCGATCCACGACGTGACGACCGATCATCCTACCGGATGATGATGGTGCCACGTCCCCCCCCTCCCCGCCATCCTCAAATGCGAAAACGTGACCATCGTACGATGTCAGCTCGAGCACGTCCCCCGTCCCGCCCATTTCCCCCACGCGTACGCGACGACCATCATCGCCCCCTCCTCCCCCGTCGTCCGATACCCAGTAAACGAGTACCCTCCCCGGGGCGCGATTCACGAATCGCAACGATACCTCGTTAACGTCCCTCTCCATCGAATGAATGGGAGGAGGATTGCCGTCCATATCGTCGATGATCGACATGTCGTCATCGCTCAACTCGAAGTGATAGCTATTCATATTCGCGACCTGATGATCGACATTCGTCGATGCCGGCAATGCCATCACCCCCCTTCGCGTCGTCCATTGTATCACCACCTGCGGGACCGTGGCGTGGTATTTCGATGCGATGGACAACAGGGTCGGATCGTTCAATACGGGATTGTTCGGATATTTCCGATGATGGTGCCACTGCGTTCCCAACGTCGAGTATCCCTGGTAGAGTATCCTACTATTTGGATGCAACGCATTGTGCTCGTATATTCGCCTTCGCACCTCCCGATCCTGATGGAAGGGATCGAACCAATTCTGAACGATGTGCGGCGTGATCCTCTTATCGAGTAACTCGTCGAGGAGGCGCGAATCGACGTCGCACATCCCCGCGGCACGTACGATCCCATCGTCCATCGCCCCCATCAACGCATCCCAGCTATCGTGCCACGTCCCCTCGGGCATCCTGGCACATGCGCCCGGCCAGCAACGTGGCTTGTGTATCAGAATCGAATCGAGATGCGACGATTGCAACCTGTCCAATGATACGCGTATCATGCGCCTCGTGGATTCGTATCCCAAATCCTCGGGATGGACCTTCGTTTGCACGAATACGTAATCCGAATCCATCCTCGTCGACGATGCCGACATCGACCCTCCTCCCCCCGACACGCCATCGTTCCCCGCCGCCGCCGCGTCGTCGACGACGACGGCATCCTCGTATCGCAATCCCGCATCTCGAACCGCCCGGCCGACGTCCTCCTCGGCATACCCCCACGCGTGCGATTGGGCGGTATCCACGAACCTGTATCCGGCGCGCGTTATCGCCGACGTCACGTGGGGATAACGCACGCCCGAGGCGGATCCAAGACCTATCATCGGCAGAGTGATTCCGTTGTACAACGTGAAATTCGGCACGTTCGTCAATATCGTCGCATCGTTCGTCGCATTCGTCGTCGATGCGGCGGCGTGCGACGGATGCGCCTGGAGGATGGTCGACAGCAGCAGCAGCAGCAGCAGCAGCAGCGGCGGCGGCGGCGGCAGCAGCGGCGGCAGCGGGAGGACGGGGGGCATCGTCCTCGTCGTCGTATTCGACGCGCGGCGTCCGCCGGATGATTTGACGTGCTCGAGCATTGTTTTTTTTTTTTTCGCAGTATGCGATGTGTGCCCGATGTCGGCGGGTGGGATAAGCGCGATCGGGGGGGAAGGGGGTCCCCAAAATCTCGAATGCCCACGCGAACTTTAAAACGCGTGCGTCGATATCTCCGCGGAAGAGGAGGTGCCGATATTATGTTCAAGACCTGGACATCGACTCCTTCCTCGCCACGACGGAGACGGAGGCGCGCGGGATGTGAGACGTGAGACGTGAGACGTGAGACTCTTCATGTTTTGTGTTTTGCTGTGAGAAAAATTACGATACGTCAACAAGACTCGCATTACTACTGATTCCTGAATAGAGACCTACGGGAATGGAAAATTTCGAGGCCACGCACCAACACAACAACTACGACGCTGTACGTACACGATAGAGAGATACCATAGCAACAAACAACACACCGGCCCACCTCGATCGACCATGACCGCTCCACACGGTCCTCGGACGGAGGAGGGAACGATCGTCCCCGAATACGACGACGATACGACGGACAGGGAAGACGACGACTGCATAGTACCCCACCCCACCGACGACTCCTGCGGCGACGCATCGCCGAAAACGACCACGACGACCGCGACGGTGACGCCGACGTCGATCGCGGACGACGACGACGACGGGCGGTTCGATTCGGACGACGGGGGGATGGAAGATGATCGGTATGGATTGGATGAAGACGATGACGACGACGACGAAAACGAAAATGAAAACGAAACCGAACGACACGATGCAAAAATCGAGGATATGGATGCGTCGGATCTGTTGGCAATTTCCAAAACTAGATTGGGGCGGGTGGGTGGTGGGGAAGATGGGGATGGCGACCATCGGACGATGCGATCGAAGACGCCGGCGACGGAGGATGTGGCGATTGAAGTCGACGACGACGACGACGGCGACGTCGGCGAAGTTGATGACGACGAGGAGAAGAAAATAGAGGGGGGGACGGGGACGACGATGGACCAGGCGCACTACGTCGAACTTGCAATGGCCAGGAGAAAATTGGAGGATGCCGAACTCAGGGCGAAGAACGACGCCGATCCGGAGTACCTGCTCAAATTGGCGGAGGGGAAGGTGCGGGAGGCACAGGCGAGGGCGCTCGCGGACGAGATGTCCATCGTGGGCGGCAGCAGCGGCATGGACGTCGCGACGACGAGGCCTGCGCCGGCGGCGTCGTCGTCGTCGTCGTCGAGGACGACGACGACACCGACGCTGCCGCCGAAACCCGCACGTAGCGATAACTCCGAACTTTGGGCGTTATTGAATTATTCCAAGATGAGACTCGAGACCGGATCTACGCCCCAGGTCGGTGGCAGGAGGGGGGGTGGCGGGAGCGGGTCGAAGAATGGATCCATCAGGGGGGACGATGCCATGTCCGTATCGTCGAAATTGTCGAAGTCGTCGAAGCTATCCATGGGTTCGTCGTCGAGGAACAATAACAACAATGGCAACAACGATGCGCCCTTCGCGGTCGTGGGATATCCGGGCGGGGCGGAGGATGCGGGGGATGCCGACGCGCCGCCTCGGGACGTCGACGATGCCGGCGATGCCTCCGTCGACGGATCGGTGTCGTTGGAGAGTGCGACTAAGAATGACGGTGACGTATCGAGGAGCGATAGCGACGATGACGACGACGAGGAGGATTCGAGCGTAGACGACGACGATGACGACGATGAGGAGGAACTGCCGGACTTTCTGAAAGACAATGACGACGAGGATGTCGATCCGGAGGAGGCAAGGGCGCTCTACGAGGCGGCGAAGTTCAAGGCCGCGTCCATCCTCTCGGTTACTAAGGACAACCTCACGGACGTGCAAATGCTGCAAGCGATCGCCATCGCGGAGGAGGCGGCGAAGAAGGGAGAGGATAAGTTCTCGACCAAGCGCTCGTTATTCAAGCTGAACGAGGCCAAGGTCGAGGACCTCAAGGCATTCCTTAATTTTTCGAGCGGTCCGGCCAGTAGCGAGGAGACGGAGACGACGAGGAACGAGGCCCGAGACGTCGTTCGCTGGGGCATCGGACGCGGTCGATTATTGAAGAAATTGGGCGCGGTGGCGAGGGACTTCAAGGATAAATGTTCCGAAATCGACGAGAGGACACAACGGGAAAGGGTCGGTCAACCGACGGGTAAGGATATGATCAACTCGGCCATGCTCGATTTGAAAGTCCAGATTGAGGAGTATGAGAAAATCATTATGGGAAAGAAGGGGCCGTAATTGTATATGCCGTTGATTGGAGGAGTCCATCGGTGTATGGATAATATTATTGGCTCGGTAGAAATAGGATATCATACTTCTGGTCGGTACTACAAGTGTTGTTGAAATAAGAAATAATCTTGCACCGGCACTTGAAAAAAATTAACTATCGCATCGTGCTATTGTGGTTAGTTTAGGACTAGATTGTGTTAGTAATTGAGGACAACGCTACTCTTCCCATTGCCCCATGATCCGGAAGTAGTTGATTATAAACTTTTGGATGTCTCTTTTTCATTATTTCACCGAATTCATATATTTGTTTCCGATTGCGACTGGGAATTTCATCATAACTATCAATGAGGCCCCAATTGCCCCACCCATATTTCACGACACTTTGATAGAACAGAGAACGTAAAGATCGCGTACTCCTCCTCCTTCCTCTTCTTCGCGCTCTCCTCTCTCTTCGCCTCCTCTTCTTCTCATCCTCAAGTAGATTTTGGAACATCATCTTTGCGGACACCATGGTCTTTTCTTTCCACGGTATGAAGAGGCCATTTTGGATGTAAAACTGATGGAAAACAATCAAACACACATGTCGTTTTGTACATGTATGTGGATGAGGCCGTGCGATTGCATCCTTTCTCAAACGTCATCGCATTGATTATGGGTTCCATTGTATATTAAAGAGAAGGTTCGTTGAATCTCCCATCACATCCAAGAAACATCGGTCTTTTCTCGGGTGTAGAAACAGAATAACTAGCCAAGATTAACACTCGACTGATGGGTCCGTGTAGGTCCGCGCGATACATCAGAGAACCCCCGCACTCCGTACACAGCATAGATTTTCTCGAGTTGTTTCGTAGAGGCATCCTTCCTTCATGAGCAGTCTATCGCGCAACTCGTCCAAGTTTTCGTCTAGCCACTCGATTTTCTCAGTTACAATACCATCCTTGAGATACTGGCGAATCTCATCCTCTTGCTCGACTTTTTCGGCCGTCATTGTCTCTTGAATAAAAGGAAAAGGCTGAACATGCAAACGCTCTCTTGGAGAGAAAAAAAGCCGCATTCGTGGCATGTACTATTTCCTTTCGTAGGTGAAAAAAACGGCTCAGGAAGTATCTACACATCGTACGTACACATAGGCATGAGACCCCATCTTCGATGTTTCATTTGTTGTTCTTGTTCGTTGTTCGCGGAAGGCGAGACGTCGAGGATGCGTCCTCTCCAATCATCACACGCATTGTCCATGAGCCGAATATCAAGAATCAGTAGACCCAAGAGCAAGATAAGGGTTTGTCCCGAGTACAACGAGCCCCTCAAGTAGGGAGTGGGAAACGGCCATGAAGGGGGCATGGAAATAAAATTTCCGCCACAGTCGTGTCATGAAAAGCTGCCGTCCACATCTTCGTCACAATTCCTCGCTCCATCCATCTATCCCCTGACTCTAGTTGTGTCCAAGGCACGATGATCAAGCATCTCGTCGGCTTCCCCTCCACCCTCGCCATCGTTGAACACGATCGTGCGACCGTGGTAGGGAGTAAGCAAAAGAAGCCAGATGTGAAAGACCAGGCGTATTACATCGAACTTGCAATTGCGAAGAGAAAATTGAAGGAGGCCGAGCTCAGAGCGAGAAATGACACTGATCTCGAGTACCTGCTCAAATTGGCGGAAAAGAAGGCTGGAGAGAGGAAGGTGGAGAAGAGTGCGGATAAGGCTCAAACGAATGCCCGAGCGGAAAGGGACGACGCTCCGATCGAGAATGCCATAAAGCCGGTCAAGTCTCCGACACCCACTCGGACCGAGAACACCGAACTTTGGGAGCTGCTGAACTATTCGAGGATTAGGCTCGAGACGGGGGCAACACCTCAGGTTGGCAAAAGTGGCAGTTGTAAAAGGAGTGCTATCAGCGGAAATGATGTCATGAACATTTCGTTCAAGCGAAAGGAAGAGGGAGATACTGACACGTCACCTCAGGAGCGCGACGACACCGGCGATGCCTCCGTCGACGGATCGGTGTCGTTGGAGAGTGCAGCTCAAAATGATGAGGAAGAATCTAAAAACAGCGACGATGACGATGACGACGTAGAGGAATCAAGCGTGGATGACGATGATGAGGGAGAAGGACTACCATACTATCTGACAGACAACAGCGAAGACGTCAATCTGGCGGAGGCAGAGGCGCTCTACGAGGCGGCGAAGTTTAAGGCCGCGTCTATCCTCTCGGTTACTAAGGACAACCTCACGGACGTGCAAATGCTCCAAGCGATCGCCATCGCGGAGGAGGCGGCGAAGAAGGGAGAGGATAAGTTCTCGACCAAGCGCTCGTTATTCAAGCTGAACGAGGCCAAGGTTGACAACCTCGAAGAATTCCTCGATTACTCAAGCGGTCCAACTAGCGAGGAGATCGAGACGACCAATAGACATGCTTCTGGCTGGGGCATCGTACGGGGTCGGCTTATGGGAAAATTGGGCACTGCAGTCAAAGATTTCAAAGAAAAAAGATGCGAGAAGGAGTAGGTCCGCGATGCTTGATCTTTAAACTTAGATTGAGGATATGAAGAAAATGTAAGAAAAGAGTTAATCGTCGAGATCAGAAATTTGGCATAGCCTTACAAATCGATTTACCACCCTACTTCGTCGGATAATATGACGTCCTTTTTTCTCCACTTAATTCAAATGGCCTATCCCAAACATCGTCAGGAGCCGATTGCATTGCCTTCCATAGGATGTATCCCGGTCCACAATTTCTAACCCTGCCATCACGACTCAATTCATGGGATACATTGCGAAAGGCGTTCTTCCCCGATTCACCGGACAATATGCCCCACGTCGGCTGCAGCGCGCGATCGATGATTTGAGTGACTATTTTGGCCCCCTTGTATTTGGCATGGCGCTTCGTCCTCCTATCGCTCTGTCTTTGTTGAGGGTTGATGACGTTATGTGCCTTCGACGGACGATTTTCCACTGCATCATCATTTGTAGCAACTTTGCAATCATCATCGTTTCGACAACGGAACTCTCGACAAATGTCGCAGAACTTTCTCTCGATGACGATCGTCGCGTGCATGTCCCGCACCATCCCCAACGTAATCGTTTCATCGTCATCGCAGCATCGTCGAGGATAAACTCTCTCCAAGAATGCAATGTACCTATCAAGGAGCTCCCGTCGATTGCTGCATGGATTGGACGTCTCTCCGTAGAAATATCTGTCAATGTCGGCCAGATCGGCCGGTCGATCCCTCGCCAATCTTCCCACCATGACCCCGCGTAAATTAGGAGGAGATATACGCGGCGGACCGAGACACGATCCATGGGGTAGATTGCACGTTCGACAGGGGACCGCATGGTCGGCGACCGAACGACACGATGCGACGACATCTTCCATCCTCGTCCCGCGTTCATCGAATCGCACCGTGTCGCCGAATGCCACCCTCCGAGCATGCTCGAGACTCATCATCCCGCCGTTGATCACGAAGGAGCAATGGGGGAAATGTTCCAGGAGGCGGTAAACGCGGGGATAATCCAGGGGGGGGATCGTCCTGTTCTGCGCCGGACTCAATCCCTCGGTGTAAACCTTCCTCGCGTGCAACACGAAGTTCCTGCATCCCGCATCCACGAGGCCTTGGATGAAATTCGATATGTAATCGAAGCCGTCGTCGTCGTCGATCCCGATGCGCGTCTTGACGGAGACGGGCGAATGGCCGGCGCCGTCGTGGGACGGCGCCTCGTTTACCATCGACGACACGACCTCGACGGCGACGTCGCGTTCCTTCATCAATGCCGCCCCGAAGGACCGTCCCGCGACCCTATCCGAGGGACATTCGCAATTCAGGTCGACGGAGTCGTATCCGCATCTCATCGCGATGCGTACCGCGAACGCGGCATCCCCGGGATCGTTCGTGCCGATCTGACACACCGTCGGATTGGGACAAACGCCATCGTCGACGCATCCGTCGTACCACCCGCAATGCCTCCTAAGGTCGTTCGTCAATTCCACGTCGTCGTCGTCGTCGTCGTCGTCGTCGTCATTATCCGCCATCCCGTCGTCTCCTCTTCCGCCCGACGACGATGATGACGACGATGGACGGTCGTAATAATTGGCATTATTTTCGTCGCGACTTTTCATTTCGCCTCGAATGCGACTGCGATGTACCAGAGTCTCCGCCACCACCATTTGATTCCATATGACGGCGCGCTTGGTCAATAGGCGGACGAAGTAACGAAATTCGACCGTGGAGACGTCGATCATGGGCGCTATGTGGAATTCCTTCCGGCCAAGTAGGTTCGTGGCATCGCGCGACGCCAGACCGTTTGATTGCATCATTCTCGTGCATTCGTCGGGTGGATTCTGGAGCGACGAGAGGGAATGACTGGCCGATCGCATCGGCTGGCCGGTCCGATCGACGGGGAGGGAGAATGGCGAGACGCTATTGCCGACGGATAGTGAAAACCATGGTATCGTATGATATGGCTCATCGGTACTAGTAGGTATGCTTTTTCTTCTACTTGAACTCGTGGTGCGCGTACATACAGTACCGTTTCGTACGAGGTACTCGTATGTACTTCATGGTGCGCGCATAACAATACATACACACACCATGTGGCATTGTTGGCATGCCGTCCTCGATTCCGGGCACCATATCGGCCCATCCGGTGCCCTGATAACATATATATCGCTATTCTACATCATTGCGATACAATAAAACATATGCACAGGGTTTCAGAACGATTGGAAAACGCGAAAGGAATATTTTAATAACTATAGATGAAAAAAACACCACAAAAATGATGCGTCGATGTCGTCGTCGTCTTCGTCGCGCGGCATCGTCGACGATGATTCTTCCCCTCGGGTCGCTGATCGTCGCGGTCCTGTACCTACTCGCCTCGTCGTCGACGCGATTGAGATCCACGATGGACGGATACAACATTCGCATACGCGAGGATGATGTCGCATACCGCCGCCGCCACGGCGCGTCAACGGACGACGACGGGACGACGACGTCGTCGTCCCATCATTCGTCCGCATCCACGTCGTCGTCCCGTCGCGAGCCGAGGCCATTGCCGACCCTGGCGCACTACGATCCGTATTTCGTCGGCGGATTTCGCAATCAGCACATGAGGTTCGTATCGTTCGTGAATCACGCCGTGAGGAACAACGTATCGCAGATACTGCTGCCGTCCCTGCGCTGGATGGGACATTACAATGCAGGATCCTCGATATTGCACGAATTGTTATTCGACGTGGAATATTGGAACGATCGTGCGCTCGAATTCGGATTGCCCCTATTGGTCGATTACGACATGATCGCGCTCGAGGGGACGTACGTCGAATCGTCGAACGGGACGTACGACGTCGTCTCGGGGGGGGGAGGGGGGGGGGAGGACGATGACGAATCGCATTCGTCGTCGAGGAATGTCGATGGAGGAGGCGAATACGACGTGGAAAATGACATCGTCGTACCGTGCTGGAACGCATCGTCCGGATTATTCGTCGGACTCGACGAGTCGATATTGCGCGATCCGAATACGAACATACGCAGGACGGAGGTCGCCGGGAATATAGGCAAGGGCGGCATGGGATCGATCGGCGACGTCGCCGGCATATACGCGCATTGCAGGTGCGGATTGGCGGACGACGCGAGGAGCGCGGACGATGCGGCATACTGCCGCGGGGGGGGCGCGTCGAACGACGATGACGATGACGATGATGATCGCGGACAACATCGCCGACGACGACGGCGGTACACCCGTCTGATACCGCACGGTGGTAGCAGGGGAGCGGGACGGCTGTGGAACGATTACAATGCCATGCAGAGACGTCGTCGGTCGTCGTCGTCGTCGTCGATATCGAAAATCAAGATCGCGAACGGAACGTCAATATCGATATATCCCGAGCACGTCCACGTCGAGAGGGCGGTGTTGCGGTTGCTCCGTCCGTCCGAACGATTGAGATCGGCGATGGATATCGCCATCGACGACGCGATGCGGAATGCTACGACGGTCGTCGTCGACGACGACGACGACGACGACGACGACGACGACGACGACGAAAGATGCGCCCAAAACGAACAACGACGTGGCGGATGCGAACGGGATGGGTACGACGACGGGGGTCGTACATCTACCGCCGCCGCCCCGCGAGTTCTGGCGTTGCACCCACGCGTCGAACCGGAGATGTTGAGACATCGATGCGCGAGGCACATGGAA
Source organism: Cyclostephanos invisitatus (assembly GCA_036939675.1). Classification (NCBI taxonomy): domain Eukaryota; phylum Bacillariophyta; class Thalassiosirophyceae; order Thalassiosirales; family Thalassiosiraceae; genus Cyclostephanos; species Cyclostephanos invisitatus. The sequence goes on from JALLBA010000593.1 coordinate 12,431, forward strand.
AATAATCTAACGAACGCCTTCGAGCGTATACGGAATTTGCCGGAGTTTTTCGATGCGAAGAAAAATGGAGACGACGAATACGAAATCGACGGGGGGGCGAATCGACGGTACAAATTCGACATGGTGTTCGTGGCCGTGAGCAAGAGTCAGATATTGGGCCAACATTCGGACGTAATCGACGATATCGGCATCGTGATGGATCAGAACCGCATAGCCTTCCTACGTGCGATGGAAGGTGGATTGTTCGGTGATGGGAACGGCGGAGTAGGAACTGGTATACCCGTCTTCGTCTCTGGAACGGATACCGCCGCCAATGTGAAATTCCCACCTACGACTTCGATGAATGTCGGTCGTGACGATTCGGACGGCGACGATCCATCGTCGTCGTCGTCGTCGTCATTCGTTACTCCGGAGTCACTGGGCGTGTTGGAACTGGTCGCGTCGATCATAAACTTCTTCACCGCCGTAAGGGCGGACATATTCGTGGGGGTCAGGGGTAGCTCGTTCTCCACCGATGTATTCTCCGTTCGGTATTATCAGCACGGCGAATTGGGGAGGTTCGAGAATTACATCCTCGGACGAGATGGCATCCGGCGATTATACGGTCCGCCCCCTCCCCATTCGTGTTGATAGAGAAGCTTCTCTCAATGGTTTTGCCATTATATTTACCACAACAGTGATTGTCCCTCACAACCATCTTTCTTAAGTCCCGATCCAATTACATACTGATGATCCTTTTGCATCATTGGTTTTGTACATGTCGCACTCAGCCTTTTGATTCGCGAGTGCTTTGCCGTGGCACAGAATATCGGTGGTGTGCAAGCCTTTTCATTGTGAAGTGGCTGGTATCAGCATTTGAGAACGGGCTGATTTTGCAAGCTCATAGCGTGTTAGCGATAATTGTGTCAGGGGCTGGGCATCTGGCAACAGGAAAGGGATGAACGAGGGCGTGCTGGTATTGGTCCATTAAACCTATCAACTGGCAGCAGCTGAAATTGTAATCAATCCTCTAGAGAACATTTAATAAAATACGTATCTTAAGACAGTGTGATTTGATGTTGGGTGTTCTTTTCACATGGCCCAGTCCTTTGTCATTCATCAAATAACACAATAACAACAATCCTCCCCCCCTTCCGCTGCCGCCTCCGACTTTGACCCCCCCCCACCATCACCAGCGATAGTTGCTGCACCTAAATATCACCTTGGACCCCAGTTCAAGGCTCCGGCGTCTGCAGCTGCAACTGTAACGAGATCGCACGGTTCCTTATTTATTAAACTTCGCCGTCTTGGATGATTTCTTACCAGAAGGCGATGCAGCTGTAGTTTTGCCACAAATATCCACATCAATAGTACATTGATGATCTTTGCAGCACTGGCATATGTCCGAGGAGAGTATCGCGTTCGCTGGAGGCTGTCCGGTGACGCAAATACGAACATCATTCCTGATTACCGGATAGTAATAGTTCGCTGTCTCTGCCGTGCACCAACTCGTGTCATATGAGCAAGAGTTCTTCTTGCAGCATTCGCACATAGTACCGAAGAGCTCCACGCCCTCTGGACGCGGTTCCTGGGCGATGCAAGAGACGTACCCCTCCCACTTGCGTACGGCATAATAAGCAGGTGTAGCTTGTGCGGGATTATAAGGCGTTGCAGTTGTGGTGGCGGCTGTCGTCGCGGAAGTGGTCGCCACGGTGGTAGCAGTAGTGGTGGTTTCGTCGCAGTGATCCATCGGAATGGTACAGCCATGTGTCTTACAGCACTGGCAAATATCCGGGGAGAGTATCGCATTCGCCGGATAGGGCTGTCCGGTGACGCAAATAACAACAGCACCATGCCTAAGAGGATAGTAATTATTTTCGCTCGTAGTAGGCACATCTGGGGCTTGGGGAGTCTCCGCCTTGCACCAGCTCGTATCGTACGAGCAAGAATTCTTCTCGCAGCATTCGCAAACATTCCCGAATAGTTCCACGCCCTCCGGACGCGGTTCCTGGGTGATGCAAGAGACGTACCCCCCCCACTTGCGCACGGCATAATAAGCCGGCGCACCTTGTACGGGATTATAAGCAGCGGTCGTGGTAGCAGTAGCGGTCGTCTTGGTTGTCGTCATTGCGGTGGTTGTCGCCGCGGTCGGCGCTGCCACCGTCGCCGCGGTCGTTGCAGCTGTCGTGATAATTGTGGTGGCTTCGCAATCGATCTTGACCTGTCCGTGACATACGTGCTCGTCGCAGCAATCGCAGAATGTCGGGTACGTCTCCTGGGTTACGCGGGGATATTTGGCGATGAAGGGTGCGTCCAAAAAGTCACCGTATATGCACCAGGCCTCGTCGCCGAATTTGGCCGGATATATATGCCAGTCGCCGCTCCTCGGTTGCGGACCCTGCATCGGGATCAGAGTAGTCGCCGCGGATGTCGTCTTCGTAGCAACGGTGGTGGTCGATGCGGTAGTTGCCGTCGCGGTCGTCATCGTGTTGGTCATCTTGGTGGTGGTCGCTGCTGCGGTAGATGTCGCCGCAGTCGTCGTGAGGGGGCATTTCACCTTCTCGGCCGAGTCGCAAATAAGTCCGTTGAAGAGCAATCCGTCCGGACACGACAGCGTTTCAATCAGTTGTCCATTCTCGCAGTAGACGTAATCCTTGCATCCGGTGCCGGCCTTCGCCGAGAAGAAGTCCGGTTCCGTCTGGCAGTCCGTATCCGGCTCGCAATTCAGATTCACGGCGAGGTCGCAAATCAGGCCATTGAAGAACAATCCTGGCGGGCAGCTCCTCGTCTCGACGAGGCGTCCGTTATCGCAGAAATTGAATTCCGTCGTCCTGCAACTCGATCCCACCTTCGCCGAGAAGGGCTCCGTTTTGCACTCCTCGTCGCGCGCGGACGTCGTGACGATGGGGGTCGTGGCGCAGTGGACGTTCGCGGACAGGAGGAGGATGGGCGCCGCGAGGAGGATGCCGACGGATGCTGCGGCCGTCGTCCGCTTATCGCGATTTCGCGGGCGGTAGTAAATCATGATACGAGTGTGGTTGGTTATAATGTTGGTTTTATTGTTTGTGTTGGTTTGACGCAAGCAATTTCAATCGCTCCCAAGAGGGATTCAACAATTATCGTGTGAAGCCTTTTATGTTGGGCTGTTGCGAAAATTAGATGAGTGGGCTGTTCATCTGACAAAATATGACCAGACGGATGGAGTATCCACTCGTATCCACCCGGACAGCATATTTGGAGTGCTTCATCGGAAAGCACTTCACCCACACGAGAAACGTTTGTCTCTCCTCGTATGTAGGCTTAATACCTGACACGGATGTTGAAGGATAGGGGCACGTGCCAGGCGCATGCTTGACACGGCACCCGCGCTTCTCGTCCGCCACCAGAATAAGGTCGGTCCCTACCCCCCAAGTTACCTTAAAACCACCCTTCATTCAGGTTGGGTATCAGGCTAAGAGTGGTGCCATATACCCATTCACAGCTTATCAAGGTGCAGAAACACTTTATATATA
>JALLBA010000594.1:0-15868 GCA_036939675.1 Cyclostephanos invisitatus
TGAAGGGACAGGTGAGCAACACATACTATGACGGGCGCTACAAAATGGCATATAATGCAGTGACAATGGCTTGAAGCCCCAATCAGATCATACAAATCATGGGAAACGGGGGGGGGGATACGTGCTATCGTCGACCGTATAAATAAAGATAAAGAGATGCTATGTTCCCCCAATGACCGCAAGCTCAAGAAGAGCACTGTTGTTGATGCTGTTGCTCGGGGGGGGTTTGGTGTGTCCCCATTGAAGAATGGGAGGAGACCGACCGTCTCAAAACATACTGGTGCCTACGTAGGAATTGAACCGTCAATTGATGACTTTCAGCTGCAAACAGGGAATTGATGCAGGGGTGGTCTCATGCATGATCGCAATCAAAATCCTGATAGGACGTGACTGTCAGTACCTATGTGCACCATATTGCACTTGGGAGGAAGGTTGTAACCCCATTTTTACACAAGTTAAGGGCATTATGTCCGAACTTCATGACTAGTCTGGTAGATTCATACCGTAGATTTCTATATGGTAAGTGACTGTATTTGGATTCACGATTTTTACTGCTGAAATGTGTACATGTAAAAATGCAATAATTATTCTTGTTGTCAATGGATCTACTGTTCAGTAAAGTGACCATAAAAATATCTCCCAAAAGAATTACGGCAGGCATGCAGCCAGTGTACGATGTACCGATTGGCGGGAGGGTGATTTATTTTTGATTTATTTTAACCGATCATACTAAATTCCGAAATGGAGCTTTCTACACAATCTAACCCGCTTTGTATTTCTCAATATCAAATGAATTCATACAAAGGAATCAATATTAAATATCGACGGGCATCTCATTTTCCGCCGAATCCCGTCCCAAATCACTTCAAAAGAGCAAAATTAAAGTCCGCCAAATCCCCTCAAAGGACGAAAAAGAGGAAGCCCTCTCCATCCCGCCCAGCCGGCCCTCCCCATCGAAGCGAGGGATGATGATGCATGCATATTATTTTATTGCCTGCACATGCACCCAGCTCTCCTTCGGGATATGAATCAACCCACCCCCGAGTTGACCCTCCACAAGTCGAATTGCCCCCTCCCTTAATGGGGTATGTCGACTCGGTAGACGCGACTCAATTCCAATCATCACCACCCGGCCGCATCCGACCCCCCGTCCGAGGAGGGACCGACATTATACGCGAACGATGGAGCATTCGCATTCGCCGCCGCATCGACGACAGTCGCGACGTGCGAATCCTCCCCCGACGTCCGTGGAGGCGTTCATGAAATCGTGGAAGGATATATCGAATAATGAATCCGCCCCCTCCTCCTCCGCACGACGACGACGAGGGGGGGGGGGAGGATTCGATGCCACGACGGACGAGTGGACGGTCCCGACGTTCGTTTCCGTCGACGACGACGACAGCGACGTCGTGATCGCGAGAGTTGGATGGGGTGTGGGGGGGGTTGTCGGGTGTGATGGCGATGGGACGGTCCATTCCTCTTCCGCGCCGGTCGCCGCCGGTCCACCGTACGCGTCGACCCCATCGGCGACGGGGGGGGGACATGGGACGACGATGGCCGCATACGACGCAATGGGGGGGGGGGGGGGGACGTCGAGGAGGGGCGGGCAGCATCGACGCAATAGCAGGCTCATGCACCACAAGGAGAGGCTGAGATGGCTGACGGGGAGATTCGTCAGCGCGAGCAACGCGGCATTCGTCGATGACGCGGATGGATTACGACGATCATCGCAACAGCGACCGGGGGAGACGATGGCGATGTCGAATGCCATCGCGACGTCCACAGCGATGCGCGTGGAGGTGGTGGACGCAATCGAGAACGACAAGGACGACGTCGACGACGAGAAGGACGTTAACGACGTCGGCGAGAGGAGGGACGACGGGGGCATGGTCGAATGGGCCCTCGTCGATTACGTCAAGAAAATGGCATCCTCGTGCGTTTGCTCCCTCGCGACGCTATTCGACGAGGACGACGGGACGATCCACGAGGGACGGATCATAGGCATACCCAATCATGGGGGAGGCAAGACGATTGATGGGGGCATTGATTATTGCAGATCGCGATTTTCGGACGTATCATCACTATCGGGGGATGCGCCCCTAAAATACCAAAAACGATATTACGCAGAGGACGTTAGCGATGGGATGAGATATTACGAAGCGTAATGTTATGGCGAGTGGCTGCCGCTGTCGTTGCCGTATCATACAGACGACTGACGATGGAAAGTGAGTGATTCTCTAACACCCCCTTAAGGGAATGTTGTCGTATGCAACTCGTCAAAAAACGTTTCATCTTATCGTACTAAGATTCCCTCTTCGATCCGACTCTAGTACTTGTCTAGTTGTATATAGTATTTCCAAGTGAACAAGAATGGGATCCCATCCAATGTCCAAGAGTACAGGTGTGCATTTCGCCCAAAAGCCTAATTTCATCGAGTTAGGAATAATATGGGCGAAATCCATCTCATTTTGTTCAAATATTGATCTCTCAAGGCAAGCTTAGGCCACATTAGTTTTATTCAATGTGGCATTACCATAAGTACGAAAAGTAAGATATATGTAACTTCTAATAAGGGATGATGAATTCTTCAAGATCTTATTTCGTCACCACGGAGCAACACTCGTAATCAAAGTCTGAGATTTGGTACGCATTCTATTGCAACGCCCCGGTGCTTTTGAGTTCGCCCATCAATCTTAATTGGGCGATCGGATCGACTAAGGTGTTTGCAGCAATCGTCCCAGAGGCTGCGACGCCAGGTAAACCGATGCCTTCTCGCGAACGAAGAAAAGAAAGAACGTCGTAAGCAAGGATGGTGGGAGGAATTGCGAAAAATAAAAATAAAATCGCTCTATCGATATACTTCATTCACCTGGAAACGTCGTATCTCCGCATGCCAACAGGCCCGAGATGGGCGTTTTCGGACCTGGCAACTCCCACACGTCCTTCCCATTCGACGGCGCCGGGCCGTAAGTGCCGCGATATCTCCTGTTGAAACGCCTGTGCGTGAGGGGCGTGCCGACCTCGACCACGCTCCCCGGCCGACGTGCGCGTTCCCTAATGTCGGGTATGATCCTCTCGAGGGCAATCCACAACGCCTCGGCCTTCTTTTCCTTCAAAGCGTTATAAATCTCACCTCGCCTGTAATCATTCTGCTCGGTCTTGCCATCTTCGTACCCTTTATCCAACTTATCGTTCCAATCGTCGAAATTCTCGCTAGCGGCCGTGTACGCGTGTATCACGTGATAACCGGGAGGCGCCAACGTCGGATCGAATACCGTCGGTATCGATACGATGACTAGATTCTGCTCCTCGGTGATGTCACGTTCGAGGTCGAGAACGGAATGATGACAATCGAGGTCGATCGGTAAACCGTCCGATGGTATGCCCAGATGCAGATGCATGAAAGAACCGGACATTTCCATCGCGTTCGCTTGCTCCCTGACCTCCTTGACCGCCGTGGCGACGACGTCGTTCCTTGGGGCGACGTCGTCGATCACGACGCTATCCTCGAGCATTTTTGCCATGTTCCATAATGGAGCATTGCATATGACGCCCCTGCGCGCGCGTATCCTCGTGCCGTCCTTCATTTCCACCCCGACGCATTTCGCCTTGCCGTCCTCCTCCACGAGGATGAACCTCTCCACTCGCGATTTCAGTCGAAGTTCGCCACCGCGTACATCCTCATCGTCGCCGTGACGCTTCATCTCCAATCCCTCGACGAGGGCGGATATCAACGAATCCATCCCTCCCCTCGGGTAATCCAATACCGCGCCTTCCTTATGCAGGTCTATCATGGTGTATGCCACGGGAGCGGCCTGGGTGTGTGCCGCGTCCAATCCCGAAAGTGCGAATGCCAGGTAGTCGAACCACTTACGATTGAATTCGTCGCGGAGTCCGTATTTCTCCATGCATTGCGTGAACGGTCCGGTGAGGAGGGTACCCCTCGTGCCGATCGTTAAAAATTTCAATAGGTACGTCGACATGGTCAACACCGCGCCGACATCCCCCCTCAATGCCATGGGCGGTATGAGAGCGCTGCATTTCGACAATCCGTTCGGACCCATCATGACATTTCGAAAATTGACGAATTCCATCGAGCTTTCCATCCCCGCCTTGCGTTTGATGGCATCCTCCCACTCGCCTCCGTTGCCGGTGGTTAGGCGAAAGCTCGATTTGTCGTCCGTCAACGGACAGGACCTGTCGTGTATCATCCATCCGTCGTAATTGATCCAATCGACTCTATCCGACGTGCCGATCGCGTCCAATACCTGCCGTAGCGGATTCGTACCATACGAGCTCATGCCCGACAGAAGACTCGGTCCCGAATCGAAGACGAACGTCCCGGAGGTCCCATCGTCGTCGCCGCCGCCGCCCGTCCTCGCTCGCCTCTCGAAGGAGTGGGAGACACCTCCGGCATGCTCGTGCGCCTCGAGGCACAGCGTCCCAAGTCCGTACCTCGCGCACATGGACGACGCGCACAGACCGCCCACTCCGGATCCGACGACCACGACGTCCCACGTCTCCTCCTCCCCCCCCTCCTGTGTCATCGTCCCGAACAACGACGTGGTCGTCGTCGTCGTCGTCGTCGTGGTTCGCCGAGCGGGTCGCATCCGATGTGGCGAATTCGACGACGACCTCGACGAGCGGACCGCGGGCGGTGGCGGGGGGGAGGGGATCGTCGTCGTCGAGAATGCCGATGCCGCGTTCGGAAAGGGGGAGGTTGAGTGATGACGACGACGACGACGATGACGATGACGACGGCCCCCTCCGCCGCCGCCGATGCGAAACGACGACGGGTCTATCCCGACGAGCAGCAATAATGGCCATGCGTGGTATTCCCTCATCCTCTTTCTCTCTGTTTCGGGTGGCGTCTCGACCTCACTCTCTCTCTCTAGAGTGAAGGTTTGTTGATATCTGTGGATGGTAGTACGTACAATAAACAAGTCCGACGCGGCGTGATGATGGCTGGATAGAACTCATCACTCGTCGTGTACGGTACGTACGACGTACGTAGGGTATTTTTCGATAAAAATCCCCCGTTACATCCTGAGCGCGCGGTGAGGACGCGCGCGCGGTCTGAGACCAAAAATTTTATAAAAAACATAACCCGGGGTCCACGGTGCATTTCTCGTTTTTAAAAAAATCATTTTGGCGGGAGTATTTAGTCGGCACCCTTTTGGCGGGAACATTTTGGCGGGAGTATTTAGTTCATTCCTTTTGGCGGGAACTATTAAAACTAAACGGCGGGAACTTTTCTGGCGGGAAAGCTTATAAAAAGGTAAATGGCGGGAACCCATAACTGAAACGTTTTAAAATGATTAAATTCCAGAACTATCCAGACTTATTCCGGAACTCAACCCACCCACATTTGTTAATATCCCTATCATGTTCTAGGGTCATCCAAAGGTTATCCAAGCACATACTTACCTCTTACCAACTAACTGGGAAATCACCGATCCATAATTAGAACCCCATAAATTAGATAAGTTCCTTATCACCATGTCAATAGATCAGCAGAACTGATCTAATCACCACCACCACCTCCTCGGGCCTCTCCCATGGAACTCAAGTTCAAACTGGCAACAAAACCAGCCTGCACAACAGCGATTGCACTGGGGGCGTTTGCAGGCATCACAAGAATCATTATCGACTCTCCCAACACATTTGGATTTGGTGGCTGCTTAATCATTGGGAGCCTCGCCTTCATCATCGGCACATACAAACCCCCCCCCCTTCGCATTCGCACCAACTGAGAATCATGTCGGACACTATCTCAGCTGACTCCATATGGGCCCAAATGCCCCACACCACACTTGCACGCATCCACGGCGAGCACACACACAAGCTCCTAAAAATCCTTGAAAAGGAACTAGCCGCCAACCTCATGGCCATTCCTTGCCCTTGGGGCCACGGAAAGGGCCATCTCGGCCTCCTCCAGGATCCAGTCCTGTACCTCCAACACAACGGTGCAGCATTCACCATCCCCAATGCCGCTCCCCAGACTATCCCATCAATCAACCAGCCGCACTCCCTGCCCGCGAAGCAGCACGAGCGGCCAACCTTGCCGAATGCTCGGCTTGGAACATCTTCCTCATCGTAGCAGCCATCACATGTGACCAATTTGCCGCCGCCATCGACAATGTATATTATGCTGCTCTTGATGACCCCACCAAGGGAGATCAATGCTATAACTCTCCGCGAACTTGTCGCGCATATTCGCATGACCTATGTGACCATCTCGCAACCACATTGACAACAACATGGTCGATTTTCACACCGGCATCGACGCACATCTTCCCCTCGCTGTCTACACACGCAAACAAGAAAAATGCCAAACATTTGCCCTCGGTGCCAGCATTCCCATATCTGAGGCCACCATGGTTTCAACAGGCACAAAAGCGGCAATCAACTGTGGCGGAATGGAACTCGCATGGCGCGAATGGAAGCGCCGCCCCCTCATCGACCAAACTTGGAACAACTGGAAGACACACTGGACTGCGGCCTTCGCTGAATACCGCGACATAACACGCATGACCGCTGGCGACCGGGCCTCCCCGAACCAGGCTACCACTGATGCCGAACAGGCTGCGTGAGTGGTCACATCACTCGACAACCTCGCTAACGCGGCCATCCAAAAGAATGATACTGTCGAGAAACCTGTAGCCACCAACGATCACCTAGCAAAGGCTCTGGCGGATGCCAACGCCGCTATTGCCCGTCTGCGCCTACCACAATACCCAGCCCCTACCCCGGCCACCACTGATGGAAACAATTGGACACGCCCAACACACTGGGCAACAGTAAAACCTGCCTGGGACCCCACGGGTTACTGTTGGACACATGGTTTTAAAGTTAAACTCGGACACTCCAGCGCGTCTTGCACCCACAGGCGAGATGGGCATGATGCCGCCGCCACGTGAACTGACACCAAAAGTGGAAGCAATGCCAACACGGGTTGGCCCGTCACCTGACATCTTGCACCAGCAGGATCGTCGAACGTAGACATAGCTTATAACTTTATAGTGAACTTGTTCAAGCACAACACCGGCTGCACCAACCCCCCCAACTTACATAACACCGCATTCATTGACTCCGCCGCTTCCAAATCGCTCGTCATGCCATCTGCCACAACGTCACCAGCAACAAGCAAGTCATCCATAACCGTCATACAATCCAGTGGAGAACAGATGCGATCCACCCACGCCATCGACCTCTTCCTCGGTAATCTACCCCCAGATGCCAGGATGGCACAAAGTCTCCCTGGCCTCACCAACAACTTACTATCCATAGCCATCCTGTGCGATGCCGGCTGCGAGGTTTTCTTTCATGCCACCAGCTGTGAAGTCACTTTAAATGGCCTAGTTTTCCTCTGAGGGTGGTGCGATGCACACCACTGACTCTGGCGGGTACGCATTGTTGATGATGGCTGGACATCAAATCATCGCATCGCAGACAACGACATTTCCCCCCCCATCACGGCTGTTGCCAACAGTCTCTATGACTGCTCCAACACACAACAACTCATACGCTTTTACCACGCATGTCTATTCTCCCCAGTCCTCTCAACATTAATCAGTGCGATTAATAAAGGTTATCTAAAAGGCTTTCCTGGCTTAACCACAACACGGGCTCGTTGCCACATCTCCATCAATGCCATGACGGCCGAAGGACACATGGACCAGACAAGGCAAGGACTATAAAGCACCCACACCACTTCCCCGCCTACTGACGACACCGAAGCCGTCCCCACCCAAGTATCGGGCAACATCACAACCAACCTGGTTGACATGACAACACACGATGTCACCGGCCACCTTTACACTGATCAGACGGGACATTTTCCCATTACATCAACCCGCGGCCACGCCTACCTCGTCATATTTTACGCCTCTGTGCCCATCAAAAATCGTACAAAGGAAGAGCTGATGCGCACCTACACACTCACGTACGAAGCCCTCACACGACGTGGCTTCAAACCAACGTTACACAAGATGGACAATGAAACATCACAAGTCGTGGAGGCCTTCATCCATTCCCAGAACGTCACTCTCCAATACACACCTCCAGATATCCATCGCACCAACTCCGCCAAGAGAGCCGTCTGAACATGGAAAAATCACTTCTTAGCGGGCATCGCCAGCCTCCCCAAATCCTTCCCCATCGCCAACTGGTGCCGCCTTACAATCCAATGTGATTACACCATCAACATGCTCTGGTCGTGCCGCCAAAACCCAGCCCTTTCCGCTTTCAAAGTGATGGAAGGCTCATTCTCCTTTGATGCAACTCCCATGGCACCACCGGGCACAGAAGTCCTCGTCCACCTGAAACCCTCCCGCAGAACGTCATGGAGTTTCCATGCATCCAATGGGTGGTATATTGGACCATCCCTCAAGCATTATCGCTGCATACGCCTCATCATGGCGGACTCAGGGGCCGAATGCCTCACCAACACTTTCCGCTACAAGCATCACGCCATGCCTGTCCCCACCATCACACCCACCGACAGGATCATTGCCGCCACTCGGCACCTCACCGACACGCTCGCTGGAACACAGGAAGCCCCACCAGATGAACTCCAAGCCATCCTCTCTTTGCAACAATTACTCCTTGGCAAATCACCTCCTACTCCTGTCCCCATAGACCCACCGCACATCGCCTCCCACGATGCAACAATACTGTGCCTGGACCCTGACGACGAGCCCATCCACATGTGGGATCTAAGCAGTACACCGCAACACACGATCCCTGCCCACCATGACAGTTTCACAACACCCCCCACTCCTCCCACAGCTCGTCCGAATATCATAGAAGACGACATGACCCAAGCGCCTCATCTACCCCCACCAGCTCGGACACGCGCTCAACATTGCGCCACGCACATACACCTCATCAACTCTGCTATCACAGAAGCATTAATGCCCATGTTTGACATGAAACCGGCGTGTGAATACCCGACACATGGTTACGTTGCAGCAACCCACGCCCTACTTGTCCACACGTACAACATAGCCCCAACCACGCGCACATATACCCCAATCAATTTCATCAGCGCTATCGTTGACGACATCACTGGCGACGTCCTTGAATATTGGCACTTGATAAAATCAGACAAACACAAAAGCATCTGGCGAAGAAGCTTTGCCAACGAGCTTGGTCGCCTCTTCCAAGGTATTCGCGACATCAAGGGCACAGACACCTGTTTCTTCATGGCAAAAGAAAACGTACCCAAACACAAATGTGCCACCTACGGCCGCATTGTTTGCAACTACCGGCCTCAAAAGACAAACCACATTGCACACGACTCACTGTCGGAGGCGACAGAATCACTTACACCGGCGACAAAAGCACACCTACGGCCGACCTCATCACAGCAAAGCTTCTCATGAACTCCACCATCTCCACGCCAAAAGCACATTTCTACGGCATTGACCTCGCCAACTTCTATCTCATGATGCCCATGCCCGATTTTGAATACATGCGACTCAGGTTGGACCTCATCTCGGACAAAATAATAGTCTTGTGTAATTTACACAATCTAGTCGACTACATTGAAATAAGGATGGGCATGTACTGTCTCCCACAAGCTGGAATACTTGCCAACAAACTCCTCGCGAAGCGCTTGAGCACAAAAGGCTATTACCAATGCCAACACACCCCTGGCCTCTGGCGACACATGTGGCACGACATCATGTTCTGCCTCGTTGTCAACAACTTCGGAATCAAAATACATCAATTGATCACATCACTCACCTCAAACATGCCCTCGAAGAACACTACACAGTCACCATGGACTGGAACGGATCGCTCTTCTGTGGCATTAACTTGGACTGGAACTACCCCAAACGCGTTGTCATGATGAACATGAGCACCTATGTCCCCAAAACTCTCCGAAAATTCCAACATCCCACCCCCAGCTACCCTCAGCATCAACCATACAAACACGCCCCCATTAAATATGGTGCGACACATCCGACCCCCTCTCTCCCGCAGCCATCAAACGTGTCCAAGACATCGTGGGAACACTTTTATATTACGGCCGCACCGTCGACCCGACCCTGCTCACCGCCCTCAGCACCATTGCCGCCCGTCAAACGAAAGGAACCAAGGCAGTTGCCAAATCTTGCCAACAACTTCTCAACTTCGTCACCACTCACCCCAATGCCAGCATATGCTACAAAGCCTGCGACATGATTCTTGCTGGCCACACTGATGCATTGTACCTCTCGGAGCAGGGGGGCAAGAGCAGAGCCGCCGCACATTTTTACCTAACCAACAAGGGCAATGAAGAATTCAACAATGGTGCCATACTTACCCTGTCATCAATCATAAAACACGTCATGTTGTCAGCCTCTGAAGCGGAACTTGTCACCTTGTATTACGGCTGCAAACTCCCCATTCCCATTTGCACCATACTGGAAGAAATGGGCCATCACCAGCATGACTGCACCATGGTCGCAACCGACAACATCACAGCACAAGGTCTCACCCTCGGCATCATGACTCCAAAAGCATCAAAATCCATGGACCAATATATCTGTGGCGGCGGGGAACATCCAACAGGGTGGACTGCGTCAGCAAACATCACCCGGCCAAACGCCATCAGGCCGTCCGACACTTCTCCATTGAAGACACACTCCCCCGACAATAACTAAATTTCCGTCAATAATTTCCCTTCGATCCCCTCACCTTCACTTTTGTCCATCCCATGATCCAACCGTGAACTTCTTTTTCACATGAGCCAAGTCTATGCACTTGCGAGGGTGTGTTAATATCCCTATCATGTTCTAGGGTTATCCAAAGGTTATCCAAGCACATACTTACCTCTTACCAACTTACTGGGAAACCACCGATCCGTAATTAGAAACCCCATAAATTAGATCAGTTCCTTATCACCATGTCAATAGATCAGCAATATTCCAACACTTAATATTCAACCACCAAGTTGCCACCTGTACCCACTCCTCTGCTGGGTTCTCCAAAAGTCTAAGTCTACACAGGAGTTGACCCAGCACTGCTGCCACATATTTATCTGCCAGTAGGGGGTCCAGCCCATTCTTTTGCTCTCTTTTTTTTGTTCTGGCGGGAAGCACTGAAAATTTTTTGTTCTGGCCATCTCCCACCTCCCATTTTGACGTCCACCAAAACCGGACAGACCAGCAACAAACAGCCGCTGATTTTTTGACACCATGAGAATTGCCCCCCCCTCATGATCGCAAATTTGCTGTCTCATCAGTGTGGCACTGCTAGTAGAATTGGTCAATTGGGGATCATCAGTGCATGTACTTTTAAATAGTTCATGCACTTACGATTGCCAATAGTTGTTTTTCTTGTCGCTGTTTGCGGGAACACAGCGAAACTGAAAAATCAGGGTGCGATGTTAGTTTATTTCACCGACGATGACACAATCATCTGCTCGCTCCGTCCCTTCCAAAATAGACAATCAACCAACCATTGCGACAAGGGAGGACACAGCGGCAACACAGGAGGACGTGATGGCACAATGGAGGGGCGAGCGAGGGAGGTGGGGGGAGAGGGAGAAGAGGGCAGGTAAGGGGGAGCACAACAACGACGATTCCATCAACGTCAATGGTGGGGTGACAAGGCGACAGTGACGGCGACCCATTGCCGTTGCCGCCGATGCCTCAAATGCAACAATCAACAAGGTTGATGAGTGGGTGATGGAGGAGCAAGCAAAGGAGGCAAGGGGGGGGCGCAGGGGGGCGAGCGACAACAAAATCATCGTGCTCGCTCTGCCTGACCAAAAAAAATAACAATTAACCGAGTTGGGGAGCAATGACATTGCTTGGGCGACGCCGCTGCCGCCACCAACAACGACAATGACAGTGATACGGGGGGCGTCACCACCACAGCCATTGTGAAGGCAAGGGACCTTAGGAGCAGCATTGTGCCCATGGAAGGGGATGCATCACTGAGAAAGAAAAACACACAACAACCAACCACGACAAAGACGTTGCGATGGGAGGGGGGTGCGGTGGTGCAATGTGTTGTAGGGGGGAGGTGGTAGGGGAGAGTGGGCTGTGCGTCAGACAATGTTCACAAGGGCCGTGGCATTTGGGGAAGGTCTGCAACTGGCCATATTTTTTGGGGTGGGCTGCCTCGCCCTGGATGGGGCGCTCACAGGCTGTGGCGTTCGGGAGGGACGCAACGGTGCATCGGGTGGTGTGTAGGGAGAGGGGACTCAACATAAAGGAGAGTGATTGGGGAGAGGCGGCATCAAACATTCAATCAACAATCAAATAGAAAATGGGATATGGGATGGATGAGGAGATGCATGAGGAGGTAGAGGGGAGCGCAAAAGATGACAACATCATCATGCTTGCTCCGTCTGCCCCCCATACAACAATCAACCAAACATGACGACAACAACGGTGAAAATGAAGACAACGACAATGACAGCAACAATGAGGGGGAGAGGGTGTTGGGGAAGAGGACGGTGGGGAGAGGAAAAGAGGAGCCTATTGTTTTTTGAATTTTTGCCTTATGATTCTCATCCTTCCCTTTCTTGCATGCCCCTCCAAAACAACAATCAACTGACGATGATGACCTGATAGAAAGTGATGGGCAAGCAGGTGTGAACAAGGGAGGAAAGGGGAGGTTGGGAAGAAATTCAACAATCAAATGTCAAGAGGTCAGGGGTGTTGAAAGAACTCGACCCTGTTGTGTTTGTTTGTTGTAAATGTTTGTGTTGGCCGGGCGGCCTTGCCCGGCAATGGTGTGATAATAAAACTTGCTTTTACTAGCTTTACTGTTTCTATTCATCATTCTACAAGCTTTAAGGTAAAAACATGGCTTCCTGAAGAGTTATGATGCTTGAGACTCATGTCTCATAGTATGTTCTATTAGTTATAAACCCCAACAAGGGGGTGGCAACAACATCGCACATGCAATGCCGCAGCTGCCAACAACAACAATCATTAGTGGGACATTGCCACCACAGCCATCACAGTTGATTGGGGGCAGCGTTGTGCCCATGGAAGGGGATCCATTGCCAAGAAAAAACATGCACAACAACCAACCATGACAACAATGTTGTGATGGAGAGGATCGCGGAGGTGCAACAGGCGATGTTGTTGGGGGGAGGTGGTAGGGGAGAGTGGGCAGTGCATCAGACAATGTTCTTGCGAGCCGTGCTATTTGGGGGGACTGGCACTAGGCAGCATCATTAGGGGTGGGCTGCCACAACAACATCAACATTCCCAATATTGCATGCACCAATCACCGAAGAAAGTGTATGGGTCATCGTCTTAGTTGTTGAAGACGTTCATTGGGAATCTCTCATGATTAATCAATGTCCCGCCTCCTCCACGTGGTTTGTTTATGGAGTCATTGTTGATATTGCCAAAACCACCACCAACAATGAGGTCATCCTTGCCAAAGGTACCAAACGTGTCTTGATTGTGGTCCTTGTTGACGAGGATTGCTTTACGTAGTTGGATGATCCAGCAGTGTGGGTCGGAAGTGTGGTATTCTTACTATCCATGTACGTCCTCGACCTGTCTGTCCCTACTATTCCCCAAATGTCAACCTTCCCTTGAAGGGGGGATGGCGAGAGAGACACCCGTTGTCAGCTCATGTTGTTCATCATCTTGCTCCACATTGGCAGCTTACACATGTGGCCATTGCGATGACCACTGCCGTCATCGACTTTTGTCATCCTCGTTGACATTGACGCGCCGGCAATATTTTTTGCAGGCTCCGACAATGCATACAATGACTGAGATTGTGACAACGACGCCAACGATTGCAATATCAACAATGGGCTAACAGCCAGCAACTATGGTGATAGTGGAATGATGGTGGATCCATCAACCTATCCGCACCCTCATTGTCAAATAAAAAGTTGTTCTTGTCTTCAATGTCATCATTATTGTTTTCACAATAATTGTCGTCCTCGTCCTCATCAAACTCATCTTTTTCATCCCAGGGTCCCCATTTGCAAATGTTGGAGTCATCACCCCATTTGAATCCCATCAACTTAATCATCATTACTCAATATGGTGGTATTGGCATGATGGTGAATCCATCTGTTCACAGAAATTTGCAAAATTTTAAAATTCATCAGCAACAAATTTGGTGGTAGTGGCATGATGGTGGATCCATCTGCCTATCCACTCCATATGAAGGATCTAAACACATTGTATATGTATGGAGTGGATGTGGGAACCATTCCATGTGGGTTTGGGGCCTCAACCAATGCACCTCAAAAGCATTTGCAGCTTCACTGTGACCCAGGTAATCTTCAAAACTTGGTGATTTCTGGGCAAACAAGTCAGGTAAATTGGCATGAGAGTGGATCCATCTGCGCATCCACTCCATATGAATGATCTAAAACACATTGTATATGTATATGTATGGAGTGGATGTGGAAACCATTCAATCTGGGTTTGGGGCCTCAACCAATGCACCTTGACATCAATCACTGACTCACTGTGACCCAGAAAATCTGCTACCTTGGTGAATTCTGGGAAAACAAGTAAGGTTAATTTGCATGATAGTGGATCCATCTGCATATCCACTCCATATGAATGTTCTAAAACACATTGTATATGTTTATGTATGAAGTGGATGTGGAAACCATTCCATGTGGGTTTGGGGCCTCAACCAATGCACCTTGACATCATTTACAGCTTCACTGTGACCCAGGAAATTTGCACAATTTCTAAATTCTGCACCAATATGTATGGTTGTAGTGGCATGATGGTGGATCCATTTGCTCATTCCACTCTATATAAATGATCAAAAACACATTGTATTTGTATTTGGTGGATGTGGGAACCACCTTATGTGGGTTTGGGGCCTCAACCAATGCAACGTGAGATCAGTTGTAGCTTTGCTGTGATGCAGGAAATCTGGAAACCAGTTTGAGATAGTGGTCACTTTTTAGTTTCTCACTTTTTTCATGTGAGAAACTAAAAAGAGTTGCACCATCCAAAGCCATCGGGCTTCCAGATGGTGTGACTATGAGGTATTATAATTTTTACATAACTGTTTTTTCCCTTTTACATAACTGTTTTTTCCCTAAGTATGCTACCTACTTCTCTATCTATGATACCATGGGCGACAATTGCGCCATGCCCTACTCGTCCGAAATCATGCCGAAACACATCAAGGACTAGGGGGTCATGGCAAAAATGATATCTACGAGTAGCTTGAGTCAGTGGGCATCATTTTGATGCAGCGGCCACAAAAAAATCATGAGCTATCACTTTAAAAACTCACCTTTAGTCCCCAGGCGCGCCCAGCTGCTGCACATAGAATTATAGTAAATAAAATAAAGGATTAATTGGTTCCACTTAAAAAAATGCATCGCCGCATATCAATGATTGTGATCAATTGTGCAACGTATGGAGATCAATCTTACCTTTAAATTTGGAGGTGCTGGGAGCCGGTGGCTTGGGGGGACCATGGTGATGATGTTTTTTTTTTTCGGCTTGTGGGGTTGTAGAGTGTGATGTGCACGTCGTGCGCAGCTTCATGAAGAGAAGTATTAGGCCGTTGGCTCTGGGTGCAACTGACAAATTTAAACTTGCACAAAGGATTTAGTACAAAAAAATACCCCAAAAATTTGTTCTTAGCTGTTGGTTGTTGTTGAGAATTTTGAGCTGGGTGTAAAGATTACTTCAATAGGAGGACACAGGAGTATCATGTAGTATGGTATCATAGGAAGGAGTAAGAGGTTCAGTTTTTCAGTTTAAGTTTTTGTTGAGAATATTGAGCTGGGTGATAAAGTTTACTGAAATGTTACACAAGAATATCAGAATAGAGATATGGAATTTTATTTTCATCACAGAATGACATGAGCCCAGAAGTTCACTGTAACTTGTGTAACCATTGTTACACTTTAGGC
>JALLBA010000595.1:0-15928 GCA_036939675.1 Cyclostephanos invisitatus
CAGAGGCAGCCGGGGTGGGGCGGCAGAAAAAAGCAAAAGCCAGCCGCTAGAGACCTGCGACCAACTCCACCATGGTGGAGTTCTTTTTGGATGGTTTGACCCTTGTCAACCATCCGTTTGGCGCACCCCCTGCGCCAATTTTGGACAACAAAGGAACAGTACAAGAACAGGACGTAGAATATGGATGGAACCCTCATTTTAATTCCAACGCAGCCATGGTACAACACACCAAAAAATTAATGTGACAGAAAAAAACCTTCGCACTTTGTCGTTTGGGTGTTGCTTATCCCCCGGTGAATACGGTGTATGGTAGGTTTACGGAGAAAATTAACACGTGTGATGTTTTGTTCCGTGGTGGCGGGAAAAAACTTGATGTTTTTTTCCCGCCAAAAAAGCCCAAGATGTCTCGTACGATAGTTCTTCTCAGAAAGGATTCTACGATACTCGGGTTGTGAAAATTTCATGTTGTGAAAATTTCTCATGTGGCAAGATATTCGTTCTCTCTCTTTATCTGCACATGTGAAAATGCACAGACTACAAATTTACCGGAGGAAACCAGACAGGGAGAGAGTGATGAAGATGAAAGGGTCGGGACTCACTCCTTATCAAGGAAGCAAGGGCGTCTATGGGTACTTTCAGTGCCAATCATGCCAAAAGAAGTGGGAAAGTGGAAATTCATGGTCAAATACGTACCAGGAATGCAAACAATGCAAGGTGAACGTATATCCTTACAAGCAAAAGAAACTGGAGAAGGTTGCGGATTCTCTCATCGATAAGAACAAAGCGCATCCACAGCACCTTTGTGGGAAATGTCAAAAGCTTGGTCACTATTGTCGTGATGTGGGCTGGGGATGATGCCAATTTTTTCTCATGTACCCTGCGGCTGTCTTGAATGCAAAATGAAGCATTGGAGTGAGTCGCTGCCAACAAGAGATTGTGGGCAGTTCCACGAGATGTTGTAAGGAGATACATTTCCATGATCGGCAGAAGTACGTTATGATGAATCATCTGGCTTCTATTTCTAGGCAGCTCTTCAGGTTGCAAACAGTCGAGCGTGATAAGTTATAACCACTAATGTGAATCTAATCTGATTATGTAGCTAGGGTAGGTTGGGGGGTGGAGGGGGGCACGACCAGTGATTTATGTTGGATTCGATCCCAATGTTACATCGAAGCAGCATCCACGTCATGTTACTTCACCCGATTTCGTCAGGACGAATTAGCCTCACGCACGCTGCATTCGGCGCCTCCAATCGGTCGATGAATGATATCGTGCCATCGTCCTCATCCCGCCCGAAGGACGAGATGTCATGAGAATGCTGATGCGCGACGATGATGAATTTCCCGCATTCGGACATGCACAGGCATCGGGGGGTGAGTCCATTCGTCGACGTGCGTTGGACGAACCGCAGCGGTTCGAATATTTTCGCCGACCCCGACGACGAATCGTCGGTAGTCGTCGTCGACAGACGAAGGACCGTCAGGGAGTTGTGCAGTCGGGCCGCGGCGTACGCGTACCCACCGCACGGGCTCCACACTGCGTCCGACGCCCATCTGCCGCGATTGAATCGATGAATCTCGTCGGATGCGCTCGGCCAATCCTCCGGCAGAAGCGATATCGGATCGCCAAGGGCCTCGTAATGTCCGGTATTTGCATCCCTGCGTATGAGCCAGACCTGCGCGGTCATTTCGAGGCTTACGATGGCGATGTCTCCATGGACGGGATTGAACGTTATGGATCGCGGTCCGGATCCCGGCGGCGCGCGTATCCTTTCCGTTTCGGTGCATAGCAATCCCGACGACCTCCTCCCCCCGTCCGCGATGGACTTGTTCGTACTGCTGATCGCAAATCGAACGATGGCGTCGGATCCGAGGTCGGCACAGCACAGGTCGATCGACGATGGATGCGATGCGGATTTCGATATCGAGGTGGAGTGCGCGTGCGACGTCCCCTGACGGTCGGGATTCACGTTCGAACCCGGACCAAGTGCGACGTTGATCGACATGGGATTCAACTCGCCATTTTCGCCGAACGTAAAAACGGACAACGCGCCCTCCTCCTCTCCGTAGTTGCAAACGACGATGCATTCCGCGTCGTCGTCGTCGTCGTCGTCGTCGTGTTCGACTTTCGCGAAGGCGACGTGACACGGGTACGATCCTCCCGTATCCACCGCCCCCCCCGATGCCGTCGCGCGCATCGTCGCGTCGCCGCCACGGCCCCCCCGCGTCGCGTCGCGGCAAATGGCATACGATCGGACTTTCCCCTCTCGAACCTCGGATACGACGCAGAGGCATCCGTCGCGGAATGCCGACGGACGACGAGAGATGCGCCGCACATCATCGCCGTCGTCGCTCGTCGCACTCCCCGATATGCACAAGTAGGACGGATTCTCCACATCCCTTACGATCGGGATGCCGTCGTTCAAATGATGTAACTTTCCGCATTCGTCCACGCCGATGGCGAGTACACCCCTCCCGACCGTCGAGCGATCGTGGGGGACGCCGCCGAGGGACGATTCGAATGGATCGGCCTATCATCGTCGACACGTTGTCATGAAAACGAGATTTTTTTTTTATCAAGTGCATGTAACAAGAGAAAACAATTATTGTCCGCCGACGATTCAAGATGAAAAAATTGTAAGTACTATCATACTTTACCTGCCCGGCGCTCGTGTAACAGCCGACGAAGCCAATGTATTTGTAATGCTGGCCCATCCTCGCATCTATTCCCCCTTCCCTTCGACAGATTGATTTGGAGGCAAGAGCGAGAACGAGAATATGGAGTCGAGATAGAGCGAGGATAAGAAATAACACGTACCATGCTACAACATCACCATGTGTGGGATCTTACTTTTGGCGGGAAGGTCTGCAAAGCAGAGAAATATTGGGCACGGCGGACCGTCCGCGGCGTACTTGTACCGTCACCGACACAAAGAGAGAGGATATGGCAATCGTCGACGACGTCCTACGCGACGCCGGATTCACCGAATCGGCGATACGTGACGTCAAGGCCGGCAGGCGGGTGCATTACGGCGGATCCCTCGATCCAGCGAGCGAAAGGGAGCTATCGGTGAAGTTGGCATTCCACGTTCGGGCGAAATTGGATTGTGCGAGGGACATATTCCTTAACTCGCCGAAGAAGAGGGAATACGATCCCACCGTCGAATCGCTGGGTGAGCTTCTTGGATCTTTTTTTCTTCTTTTCATCCCCCTTTTGGGACTCCGCCTGACAACATATGCATCCGCCCTTTCACGCGCCGGTATAATAATGTATCTTGCGCATGTTTTGTTCATCTTTCTTCCTTTCGCCGCGGCCAGGGATGATTGCCGTGGATGGAGGAATGGGTTCGTTGGAGGATTTTAAAGGGATCATGCTATCGAACGAAAGGGCCGTGGACAAGCTATATCAATCGGCATCGCCGGGATCGAACTTGAACCTGTCCGTGGACGAGATGCCTATTTTCGCGAAGTGCACGACCCACGGCGAGGTCGAGGAGGCGCTGCGACGGATACTCCTCGATCGATATCGCGCGTATAGGTGTCATGGACTCGGGGGTATAAAGCCGTACGCGAGGAGCGGGAAAGAATTTTCGCCGGGAGATGAGCTACGATCGCAGGTCGTGGCCGATCGTATCCTACCGGTTAGGTCACCTGCGTTCCGCGTGTACGCGATGGAATATCCGAACAATGCGCCTGTGGGGTCGGTCGAGAGCTACTTCTGGGTCAACAGCATCATCGACGGCATGCCGACGATATCGCTCGTGCATCGGATGGGCGTGCCCCTGAACGACCACCGGGGGGGGTACGCATATATGGAACGTCACTTTTACGTCTCGCGTAGTCACAACTGCCTCCAGGGCATAGGTATCGCGATGGAGGTCGACGACGGCGCGGTGGTCCTGTACTGCACCCGAACGAGCACCGATCAGGTCGGTGGATTCGGTAGCACGGCGAAGCGAGCGGTCGGGAATAGGATAATGGGAGGACGAATGGCCGAGAACTTCGAGCGCGCGCGCGAGGTGATGGCAAACGCGGCGGCTGCGATAGACGTCGAAAAGTTGGAAGGGGAATGAATCGGCCATGGCATTTTACTTTGTTTACGTTCTTAAGAGCTCTAGCAAGACATGTAGCCATCCTCACCTTCTTCCGCATCGGTATCGACAATCGCGGGAATAACTTCCTCCCGAATTACTGCGTCGCCATTCATTTTTACATCTTCCAATTGTTCGCGACATTGCTGTATCTCGTCGCTCTCTACGGCAACGGATCTCTTTTTCGCTGCTTCCTCCAATTCATCGAGGGGAAAACCCAACGCTTCAATACCCGAACGAGCTGCCAGGATCTTCTCATCGAGTTCGGCAGCCAAATCGAACGATTCATTTTCCACTGCCTCTTCAATCATCGATTCAAAACCTTGGATGTCCGAGCACAACGTAGCATATTTTTCTAACACGCCTTCATCAATGAGCTTTTGGGACGAGACGACGATATTCTCTCCGTTCTCATCAGAATCGCCACCATCTGAGCTTGTGTTGCTCAAAAAGTCTCGAAGTGCTTGCTCGAACTCCTTTAACGCAAAGCCCGAGTCCTCGAACTCGTCGCGTATACTGCGCGCCTTTTCCGACAGATCGGCAGCCTTATCAAAGTTCTCTTCCTTTACCGCCTCTTCAATTGCATCTTCCAGGTCGTTTATTTCAGTTTTTAGCGCATTGTACCTTTCGACAATACTCGCATCGACTTTCGGTTCATTAGGTTCAGGGGCATCTCCGGTAGATCCAAAACTTGGTCCACTATGCACAGACATATTTTCCACAATTTCATCATCAGAAACATCTTCCGCAACGCCATATTTCTCACCAATTGCCTTCATCTCCGCTTCTAGAACAAGTATCTGACTAGATATTACGAATGCGCCAACTAAGGACACATTCATATAATCGTCCTCTGAATCATCGCCACCCATGCTAGAGAACTTCTCCAACGTCAGTTTCAGGTCTGTTATCTTCTCCCTTAAACAAGTCAGTTGCTTCAACCCCGAATCTCTATCCCTCTTTTCCGCAATTTTCTTTTTCTCCTCCAGTAAAGCAGTGACCTTTTCAAGATCGTTCTTGGCGACACGTTTCCGATCCATGGCTTCGCCCGCTAATTCCCCCTCACATTGTTCCTTACGTGCCAACGCATCTTTAATTTCCTTAGAGGCTTGGCCAGCCGCTTTAAAGTCTCGTTTGGACGCCGCATTTTTCTTCTCGGCCTCAAGAATGGGCACACGGACTTCGATATTGGATACTTCCTCTTGCAAATTGGAAATGTTAGCCTCAGCCGCGAGAACGCATTGATTGGCTTCGTTCACGACCGCCTCGTACTTCAGCACGTCGGTATCCGCGCTGCCGTCGTCCCCATCCTCTCCGTTCAATATTCCTCCCGCATACACTTTCTCGAATGCGCTGGTCACGATCTCTTCCAACTCTTTAGCCACCGCGCACTCCACCTTAATTTCGTCAATAATTTTTTCCCTGGCGACCATCTCATCTGAATGCGCCGCCATCACGGCCTCGTGCGCGATCTTCGCTTTTTCGATAGATTCTTTTTCCAACGTCCAGTCGGCTCGACTCTCTTTCACAGACTGCGACTTCTTCTCGAGACGCCCAAGCTGCCGCGAGTATTTAGACCTCACGTTTTCTATCGATTGATTGTACGATTTAATTTCGTTATTGAGATCGAATCCCTCTGCTTCCGCCTTGGCGAGCTGCTTTCGCAATTCTGCGATTGTTTTGTTCACCACTTCTAACTTTGTGCTGAAGGAACATTATAAAAATGAGAAATATGAGAAAAAAATATGCAATGCAGACATACGCGACACGAACCACTTCACCACACGCACCTGGCCTCTCTACATTTCTCCTCGAACTCCTTGGCCTCCCTACCGATCTGCTCGTCCACTTCTTTCTGCTCTTCCGCCAGAACATTTTCGTCGCGCTCGATGTTCTTCGAATCATTCGCCAACCTTTCTGATTCACTCGATAGTCTCTTTGACGTGCTGGCCAATTGAGATTGCACCTCCTCCTCCTTTGAGCGGTCGTCCACCTCGTCCCGCAGCTCGGAGAGCTTGGTCCGCACCTCCCTGAAACATGCGGCCACCGCCCTCGCCGCAACCTCCCTTGCCTCATCCAACTCGACAATCGCGGATTGAACGCTCCGACGAATGCCGGACTGCCCCTCCCTTTCCTTCGAGTGCATCTCGATGACGCCGCCAAGGCGGTCGGCCGACTCGAAGTCCTCCTCCTCGACCGCGACGGCCTGCTGCACCTCCGCAAACTTCGCCCGCTGCGCCGCGTATCTCTCGGCCTTCTCGGCATGAGCCCTACGCTCCACAAGCGCGATGCGCTCCTCGCGGAGGCGCGCAACCTCGTCGGTTGCCGCCCTCGCCGACGCCGCGAGGCGATCCAATGCCGAGCGCACCTTCTCGCGCGGAGCCCTACGCTTCTCGGCCTCGAGGCGCTGCCGTTCGGCCCGCTCCTCCTCCTCCGCGCGGCGTAGGCGCTCGGCCTCGAGGCCGAGCCTCGCGGCGACGGCAACCCTTTCCTCCTCCGCGCGTCGGCGCTCGGCCAGCTGCCGACGCTCGAGGTCCGTCCTTCGCTGCCGCTCGAGCTCCGACTCGAAATCCCTCCTCCTCATCTCCTCCTCATCGTCATTTTCGCGGATCGCGTCGTCGCGGCCCACCGACATCCCCCCAGCCGGCGGAGGCGGCGGGGCGAATCCCTCGCCGCCGCCTCCTCCGCTCGAGGTACTGCTGCCGCTCTCGCCCCGGCGTAGGACGTCGCGGGCGGGAGGCGGGAGTGCCGAGCCTATCACGCCCCCGTGCGAGCTGTACGATGAGATCTCGTGGTTCGTCGACCCCCCCCCCACGATGCCGCCTCCGATCTTCCTTTGGAAGAAACCCCCGAACAACGACGACTTGCCACCCTTGGAATTGTCCGCGAGCTTCCTCGCCTCTTCCGCGGCCGCCTTCGCGGCCTGGTAGGTCTCGTCCCTCGAGTTCGATGTCATCAACGACGGTATAGACGTCGAAGGATTCATTGTGGCGGGGACAACGTCGTTCGTGGTCTTCCACGCTCCCGAGGAGCTCGAGCCTACCACCCCCCCCGCGCCCCTTTGCTGCATCGCGCGCTCGGCCGCGGACGATATCGCCGTTCGCTGTCTCATCTGCTTCTCGCGTATGAATTCCTCGGCCCTGTCCATGGCGCGCTCGGCCTTGATGCGCATGGGGGGGGATTCCTGGACGTACTCGGGGGGTTGATCGGGAGGGGACAGGATGACGGGATTCGTATTCCCGGGGGTGGAAGGACACGTCACGGACGACAACGACGACGGCGCGTAGTCCGCCACGACGACGCCCGCCATGCCGCCGCTCCCCCACGAGGCAACGACTTTGGATGTCGGAGCCGCCGCCGCCACCGCCGTCGTCGTCGTCATCCCACCCTGACGCTCGACGGCGTATTCGTCGTCCTCGGGATCCGGTATGTCGACGATGTCCCCCATCCCGCCCGAGGCGACGCCCACCCTCTTCCCCCGTTTCTTCTTGACGACCTTCCTCGGGGCGATCATCGGACCGCCGGACCCTCCTCCCGCAAATGCCGACCCACCAACCATCGTCGACGCGATGGGCAATGCCGACGACGATGACCAAGAGGACGACGACGTCGTCGGAACCCCCCCGTTGAATTGCGACAGTAGGTCGGCCGGCTGATGGGGCAACGGGGGCAGCGTCGGGTTCGACCGGGCGGCGTTCGCCACGGGGGGAGATTGCGGTGGCAACGTCGTCGTCGCGGCATTCGTCATCGGTCTCATCGGCGAGGTCGTCGACGACGGGGGGGGATCGGATGTCGACGTCGCGACCGTCGCGGCGGCCGCGCCGTCGTCGCCGACGGAGAGGAAGGAGAAGCCGCTACCGCTCCCGCCGCCGACCGCCGCGACGGGGGACGAATGCGTCCCACCAACGTCCCCCCCCCCCGATGCCGCCGCCCGTCCGCCGCCGACTCCAACCAGGAAGCCGAAGGACGACGACGCCCCGTCGTCCGCATGGGATTTCGGCGGCGAGGACGGTATGAACGAGAATCCGCTCGATCCGCCGAATGTCGTCGCGGTCGTTTTCGGGGGGGACGAAGTCGTCGTCGCCGTCGTCGCACTCGTCGGTGCGGCCGCGGCGGCGGAAGTCAGGAAGTCGAATGCCGATCCCATCATCGCGAGTCCGCCGCCGCCGCCATCGTCGTCGTCCGAGGAGGAGATCGCGGACTGGGGGAGCGATGTGGGGGGTGCGATGTCGACGTCGTCCCCCGTGTCGTCGACGACGTACGACGACGACCCGACCCCCACCGGACCGATGCCGGGGGATTGGAGGAACGAAAAGCCGCTGCTCGCGACTGCATTCGTCGAGGGAGGTCGCGACGAGACGTAGGAGGAGGACGGGGGGGGTGGAGGGGGGTGCTCCTTGGATTCGCCCTTTACCGATAGGCCGCCGAACATGCTGTGTATTCAACTTGAGACTGCGTTACCCCCTCTCAGTGTAAAAAAGTTGGCCATTTTTTGACCGTTGATCGACGTTTTTTTGTGTGTGCATGCGCCGATACTTTTAGGGAGGAGTTCATTTATTGACGGGCCAGCCCCGTCGAGCCCTCATTTTAGCTCGAATCGCTCATTCGCGCTGAAGAGACCCAAAATTGTACGTACTAGAGTTATCACTCTATCACACCAAAAAACGGATCGGGATTCTCATCCGTGTGAATTTATATTTGTTGCCACTCGGAATCGGCCCGTCCGCTCGCGGCGAATCATCCGAACCTCACGCAACATACGATCATACTCAATAGAATGACGCGCCAGATCCAAAAGCTCTTCGATGCGTTCTTAAAACCATCCGCGTCGTATTACGAACCGGCCATCCCCGAGATCAAACAATATCCGTGCTTCGTTCGGATTCAGGATTACGTGGACGCCGACGTTCCGTCGTCGTCGTCGTCCGCGAACGACGACGACGACGGATATCGGCGGAAAACCGCCATCGTGTGGGACGAAATCGGGACGGCGAGGGATACGTTGGCTCGACATGCCGCGAGGATTTCATCGGGGACATGCGGCATCGACGACGTCGTCGGACTGTATCCCCGCCTTTGGATGGAGAAGACGACTCCTCCTTCCCGCAAATCGTCGGGATGCGGTGCCACCGTCGATCCCACGGCGGACGGCGATGAGGAATCATCCTTCACGGTCGCGACGTTCAATACCCTCGCCAGGGGCCTGTCCTCCGGACCGGCCGATCTCTTCCCCCCTCCATTCGCGAGGGACGAGACGGCGGAACCATTCGAAATCTACGGCGGATTCTCGAGCGTACGTAGTCCGGAGATCGCGTTGGATTTCGAGATTCGCAAATGGAGGCTGCTGCATGTTTTGCTGGGAGGTGGATTGTGCGATGGCATAGACGACGGATGTGACATTTACCATCGGTCGCGACCGGCCTTCGACATATTGGCATTGGAGGAAGTCGACGAGTACAACTCATTCTTCCGACCGCTTCTACTGAACGAAGTCGATGATTCGGGGGAGGATCGGTCCACCGGACGATTTAATTTAATCAACGGCTACCGCGGATCGTTCCAACCGAAACCGCACAGTCCCTGCATCCCGTTGGGTTGGTACTCCGATGGGGTCGCATTGTTATGGAATCCCGATAAATTTCGGACCATCGCTCGGCCCTCCGATATGGGAAGTGATCGCCCGGACGACGTCGTCGATTGGATCGAGAAGGGCTCCTTCAATGGAACCGTTCATGATTGCGATCACGACGAGGGCCACGTCGGCAACCCCAGCAACCAAGTTTACGTGATCGTTCCACTTCAACTGAGAGGCAGCGATAAGTGCCTCGTTGTAGCGGCGACGCACCTCAAGGCGAAGAAAGGCCGGCACAACGAGCGAATACGGCAGGCCCAAGCTACGGAATTGAGGCGGCGCACTGAAAAAATGGCATCGAAATTGATCGAACTGGGCAGGACAGACGTGGGGATATTGATTGTTGGGGACTTTAACTCGGGACCGAACGATGCGGCTGTTAGATGCATCCTTCCGAACGAGGGGAAGGAGCGCACTACGGACTGTGCAAAATCATGGCCGTTCCAATCGGCATATCCTCTACTAGACACCGACTCCACACGGGAAAATACTCTATACACTTCATGGAAGATCAGAGGAGATGAAATAAGCAGACGAATTATAGATTACATATTTTACGCATCTCGCTCCACTGTGGGCGAGAAGGGCGAGGAATGGCTACATTGCACCCACTATTTATCTGTTCCAAACGATTGCGATGTGGAGAAGAACCGCTTCCCTGGGTTCCGATATCCATCAGACCATTTGTTAATAGCTGCTAAATTCGATTACTAACACAAACGCGATAATATTCCTCGGTTGTACGACATCATCGATTCATATTGCGGTCAATCATTCGCCACAACGTAGTTGGAACATTTAAAAACTGTCCTTCCACTGTCAGGAACATTTGCTTATTGGTGCTCTCACCTAGTATGCGCTCTGGATGGATCACTGGCAATTTTTAGCATGTAGCGCTTCGTTTTGTCATAAATAGTAAGAGCTGGAGCTTGCCGCGTCAAGATCAGACATAGCATGCATGTTATGCTAGCGAAATGATTGACCAATGCCACATGTGCTTTAACATCAACTCGCGTTTCAGTTGACATATCATTCATGATAGCATTGACATCCAGACGAAAATCGCCGAATATCCTTGTCGACCGCGACTGTGGCAGTTGCTGTGCCCACAACTTCATCCATGCCATGTGATCATCGAGTTGGTGGCTAGCACTGAATTGCTGAGGTGGCGACTTCCATGCTTCTTGCTGTTCCCACGGGATAGATGGCGGCAAAGTGGCAAGTTTTTCTTTCTGAGATCTGGCCGTGATTTCCCTGTTGGTCATGAAAATATCATCGAGGGTTGCCTGCCCGCGAGCGCCATCTCACTGCTCATGATGCCCACGGCATTCTTCGTTTCGATATTATTGTCTGTGTCGGCATTGGCCCTATCTTGATAGGGTGTGGATGATGGTGGGAAAATACGCTCTACCTCTTGATAAGCAGACGCACCCTGACGTAACCTTTTCAGGAGCGCCAATCCCTTGGGATTACTCTTTCCTGATGACNTGATAAGCAGACGCACCCTGACGTAACCTTTTCAGGAGCGCCAATCCCTTGGGATTACTCTTTCCTGACGACGTTGCACTACGAACAGGTGATGTTGATACATGCTGGTCGTCGCCGTCGGTCGCCCTTGCCAGGTCCAATCCCACTGCATGGTTTTCCTCCCAGGGCGCCTTGCCAACATCGGTAAAGAATGGCGTCAATCCTATGCCATCATTATAATCAACGCCGCCATCAGCGCTCAACCCACTAACATCGCTATTAGACCTCTGCCGAACGTTCATCAACGGCTGTAACCTTGACGACTCTGGCGGAACGCTCAGCGTCCCAACCATAGTGGAATTCATGAAAGCCCCTCCAACCACCCTAAAGGCCTGGGGATCGACGCGTCCCTCACCTGCGACTTCACACCCCTTTTCTGCAAAGTCGTGAGGGTTGCCGTCGTAGGTGATCTTGCGACCGAGCAACTGCTCGTTAGTGGCGAACATCTCGTCCTCAGACCATCGGTTCGACTCGCCTGGCGATGCAAGCGCCGACAGCACTAGCGGATCCGTGGCCGACACCTCGCGTCCGGCAGCGCTGCTAGCGCCACCACGTGAAGAGGCACGCGAGCTGGCACGGGATTCTCCGCTCGCGCTAGGCCTACCGCCGCGATGCTTCTTCCCCCGGGATCCATCCCGTTGCCTATCTATGGCGTTGGTGGTCGGACCACCGCCGCCTGCGTCGGTGCCTATCGCCGCCGAGGCGTTCCTATTCAAGTCCCAGAGAGTACCACCATCGTCAGAATAGAAGGGAGTGAGTTCGAAATCGTCAGCCGACATGCTGCTGCTGACTTTGTTGTGGTTGCGAGGCTTCCCGCTGCGAGAGGAGCCATCCCTTCGACGTGATGGTGTACCGGCAGCCCCCCCCCGAACGCTGCTGCTCCTCGACATAGCCCCGCCGCCGTTCGCCCCCACCCCTTCCTCCTCTCTAACGACGATACCTCGCCTCCGATTATTGTCATCGCGTATCCACCTCTTCAGCTGTCCCACGAAGGGTATGACCGCAAAGGTCTGCTTCGGCAACGACGTCAGATCGTGCCACGCGACCTCGGATACTTCCTTCCTCGCCACCGGCTCGAAAGGGAAGTCCTCCGGCACGCCACGGCATACATATGCCGTCCTGCGCTTGTTGGTATCCGATTCGGTGTACCGAAGCTTGTCTGAATCGAGGAGGGGTCCCCACGTCCTGCTTGGCGGCGACGANGGTATCCGATTCGGTGTACCGAAGCTTGTCTGAATCGAGGAGGGGTCCCCACGTCCTGCTTGGCGGCGACGACAAGTCGTCGTGATGGTCGGATGTCGAAGCAGGAGTTTCGTTGTCGTCCGCCCCTTGTCGACCATCTCCCCTCCCCAGGAAGGAGCATATTCCCCTCTCGCACATCGGATCGAAGCCCGTCTCCTCGTATGTCTCCCTCGCGGCGGCTAATCTACCGCACTCGTTCTGGTTCACCTTCCCCCCCGGGAGCGTCCAGGATTTACTCTTCCACGCCCGACACAATACCACCCTTGTCGCGTCGGCGTTGAGTAGTATAGTCCCGTAGGTGGATATCGACCTCTTGTATTCGCTGAACTCGTCGTACATCTCGTCGAAACGGGGCATCATCGGGCGTAATAGGGGGGAGAGGCGGAACATCGCGAGGGCGAAGGCACGCACGTGCTTGAATCGGGGAAGTAACTCCCCCGAATGCTCGCTCCCCTTCTTGCTCTTCTTCTCCTTTTTCTTCATATTATTCCTACCCCCAGTTTTCTCCTCATTCTCGCCATTATTCTCGTTCTCCCCCCCGTCCACCTCCGTAGCCGCGGCGGCTGCGGCGCCGTCGCATATGAAATCGTCGTAGAACCACCAGGCCTGCTCTAGCTGGAAGAATATTCTAGGCGCAGACTGGAGCTCCTCGTCTGGCAGATTGAGGATGAAGCGCGTGTGAACGTCGTCCATCGCATCCTCGTAGGCCGCGTTATTATTGCTGCCTTTGTTGTCGTCTTCGTCCGTCGATGCCATCGTATTGTTGCTTTGGGTGGACTTCTAACATATATAATGTGGGCGATGGACAGACATCACCGATTCGTCGGAAGAACAACACAGCGTCTGCCGCCACGATCTGTGGCAGCTAAAATCACCCATCAGGCTGTGATTTCCTTTGAGCACGTACGCATGTAAACGTGTACCAGACTACCGTATTCGCGGGGGCAGAAGCATCACCGGGGCATAAGCAACATAATGTAGATTTTTCTCATAATCCTAGATAATTAGCCGCCCTCTCATTTATTTCTACATCTGGGCGTTTGTACAACTGTGGATTCATTCTCGAGTTGAAGAGAGCTTTCCGCCACGACACGAACAAGCGGGCCAAGGTAAGGCCCACGTGCGGATACGCACTCGTGCAGGTCATCTCCCCCCTCAATTCGGGTTAGTTCATCTCCCCTCTTAATTCGGGTTAGTCTATTAATAGTAGCGCGAGTAGAGATAATAATATAATAATTAATTGATAATTAATTAAATAAAATTAATTGATAATTAATTAAATAAATATTCATAATAATAAACCCCTCTCCCTTCACATCATCCCATCCTCGTCATCATCGCTTTCGTCCCCCGCCCCAAGGATATCCTCAAGAATATCCGCGTCATCATCGTAGTCGTCATCGTCCATGTTGCCGTCCATGTCATCGTCACCTCCACAGCCCGACTCGCCGCCCTCCTCGGCGAACCAATTGTATCCCGTCTTCCTTGATGCATTTTGCATGAGGGGCTTACCGTCCATCCCCCAGACAACCTGCGCCACCCAACTCGAAATGTCCTCACGAGATGGCGCATAGACCATCCCAGTCCGATCGATTTCATCGATCATCCACTCCTCCCACAGTGCCCGAACCCGAGTCTTGAACGGCTTGTTTATCCCGACGTCCAGCGGCTGGCAGAGGCCAGTGCAGCCGCCGGGGATGCTGATTATCGCGATGCCAAGATCGGTGATGGCGTCGGTTACCGATGCCATCATGTGGCATCGGTATGCGTCGAGTAGGATGACGGGGACGATGCTAGGAGGCGGCGGATTTACGACGAGGTAGGGCTTCAGGACCTCCTCGATCCAACGAAGCATGCACACCTCGTCCATCCACGCCGCCGCTTGGCAGGCATAGATGGACGTGGGGTCGTGTCGCTGGAACTCCCTCGTGGCGATCAGACCCGTCGCCTTCCCCTTGTAGATCAACATGGGGCGAAGGAAGTCGCCAGCGGCTGTGCACGTCAACGCGCACGTTGCTCTCCTCGTGTCGGACGTAGACTTCCGCACGTGCACAGTCTTGATCCCACGCTTTGCGAGAGTCTTCGAGCGGTGAAAGAAAAAAAAACAGGCGTTGGTCCATGTTCCAGATAAAGTTTGGATCGCGATGGGGTCCACGAAGGCTTGGACGAACCCTTACCATGAACGCAGACGCCTCCTCGTACACCTCCGCCGAAGACTTCGTTGCCTCGTTCGTCTTCGTTTGATACACGAAGTTGTATTTTCCGAGGAAACAGGACACAGCCGATAGGCACGCATCGAAGCCGTTGTCCTTGAAGGAGGACAAGGCGCCATCATCCTGATGCTGGTGGGAGAGGATCGACGTCGCCTTGTAGACGACGTGGGCCATTGTCACGGCAATCCCCTGCTCTCGCCGAGCAAAAATCCACTGCAGGAGCTCCTCCTTGATGCAGTCGAGCTGCCCCATGGGTCCATCACATATGGCCTTCCTCTTGCCGAGGGAAGCCTCGAGCCGGGGTTGCTCATGGTACCACTTGACGAGGAGGACATGAGAAATGCCCATCCCGGCAGCAGCGCTACACATGGAGAGTTTCAGTGACCGCTGGAGACGGCTACACTTTTCCAGCAGCTGCAGCTTCTGGCGGACTGCGTACCGCCTGCGGACCTTGCCGGAAGCACCTCCCGGCGGCCGCGTAAGGATGGTGCGAGGCATGCCGATAAGAGAGCTTTACGGACGAATTTGTCGATTTGGAAGAGGTTGGGGATGCGAGTTTGGCGCACCCCCCCGCCATTTATTGCGGAGGCAGTCTACAAAGGAACAGTACAGAAGTAGGACGTAGAAAATGGAGGGAACCCTCAGTTTAATTCCAACGTAGCCACGGTACAAAAAAATAAAAACTCATGTGACAGTAAAAAACCTTTGCACTTTGGCGTTTTGGTGGTTCTTATGCCCCGGCGAATACGGTAGCAATTATGGTACTTTTCTACTAACAAAAGCTCGATTTGAGCATCAATATCAGGACGCAAAAGGGACCCCCCAATCAGCTCATCAAAGCGACGAGCTTCGTAAATTCTAGAGTGGGCACGGCTGTAGCCAGAGAGCTAGCTCAGCTAATTGGCGTTAGTGGCTGAGGGCACAAAAATTGGCGGAGAAATTAATTTTTTTGGAAGCTCAAAAATAAATGGTCGCATATCTGCGGCCATAGCTGTAAAGCTGTTAATTAAGGCATCTATTTTATATTATTCTCTCGACCCTCCAAACTTGACTGCCCCCAGACAATCGAATATCGCCCCCCCTGCATTCCCCGGTGGTCACACTTCCTCTCCTATCCCTATCCTGTCGCTTCCGCCTCTGATATGGTTGGTTGTTGTGTTTTATGGTCGATCGGCGGCTGCCTAAATCACGACGAATTTCGATTTATTCTTTTTTTGCCCCCGA
>JALLBA010000596.1:0-15845 GCA_036939675.1 Cyclostephanos invisitatus
GGCATCCTCTTCGTCTAAGCCACCAGTATACTTGTGCTCCTGGGCATGCCACGAAATTCTTTACGTGGTCGTTAATTGACTCCACCACACTCGAAAAGTATCCTGTGTATTTTCCGGTTGATCCTTTGGTGAGGCATATCCATACCTTTCTGCTTATTACCCTTCATCATACGGAAAACTTCTCTTATTGATGTCTGAGTTGCTGCCCTTGGTGAACCATCTGCCCCAGGTGTGAGACGGAGCGAGAACGTGGAGTCCGTGTCGATTACTCCGTTTATTGGCGCCGCCCCTAGGCTGAGCTGGACCGACCCATGTGTCTGAACCATCTAGATGTAGCGCACTTTTTCGCTTTGTTGGCTCTCGTTCTCTGGTATTTCAACTGTGAATGCCGTATTTCCCCAGTGGTTGGCCCACAACTTGCGTTGCTTCGCTATGTTACAGAGTTTACTGATTCTATCGTAGTCGGGTTGGTGGACCTGCAATACGTATGCAAGCCGCGCATTGTTACCTCCTTGCTTCTTTTTCTTCTCCTCTGCGTCCTCCCAGGGCATCCCCGCTGGAAACTCCTTAGTTAGTTACCGCAAAGTTGATCCATCTGGATCGCTGATCCTGAGAAAGTTTATAATCGCTGTCAGTCTGCAACAGAGTGCCTTCTAACGTTGATAGTACGTTGTCCAGAGTTTCTTTAATCATGTCCTCCTCGATTGAGTTAGGAACTCCCAACAATATTAGCTTCGACACCGTATCGACCTCTTGGCATTTCTTGTAAAATAGTAAGCATCCCATCGTAGGTAGATCCCCAGCCGCATCATTCAAAATGTTCTTAGGATCGGTAGAGAATCCCATGATTGCTGAGCCCTTGATCACTCTGCCATTGTCTTGAGTTACATTCGAGAAAGCCATAGAGTTAGGTATGTTGAAGTAGTTCCTCATGGTTATCTGGTATTTAGGTAGATCTGCTTTCGACCTGATCGGTCCCAAACGTTTGTCCTTCCCGTTTGGTAATATACACGTTGCCGGGTCTACGAATTCTCTAAGAAAGGACAGCCCCTCCGACAACTTTTTGTCGAACCCTCCTTTTGTGTTATTTCCTTTGCCCACCCTTATAGCGAATCCTATGACACATTGGAAGTTCACCGTCTCCTTTTCTCCCTTCTTCTTGGCTGGATCTTTGAGTTCTTCCAGCGCGTAGGTTGCCTTCTTCCCCTTGCTCTTGGTTGATTTGGGAGTGGTGAGCTTCGGGCTCTTCTTTCTCGTCGGGGTACTCATTGATTCTAGATCCACAATTGCCTCTGCCTGACCTGCTCCCTTGCTATGTCCTGCCACTGAGTCCTCGTCGTCAGATCAGTTTTTTTTGGTAGTATGTCCCTCCTCGTCACTCGCGCCCTTAGGTGTCTTGTGTTTCTTTCCTTTGCTCCTCTTCACGAGAGGTGTGAGCCACCTGTTATTACTGTCATCCTTCGTTCCTCCTTCTCCTGTTGCGCTGCCTTCCTTGCCTGTCGATGTGTCTGGTACTACCTGCATTTCACGACGTTGAATTACCGTTTCGATTGGGTTGCTTGCTGTTGTTGGGGCAGGAGTTCTTTTCCCTTGGCCGAAGTATTCTGTGAGGTCCTTTTTTAAAACTGATCGTGGTTTCTTGGGCGGCTCCTGTTCGCGTTCACTCTGTTGGTTTTTGCTCGTTGTTGATGCTGTCCTGGTTGGTGTAGCTGTAATATTGTCGCTCTTGCGAGCTCCTTTCCCGTCTTCCGTTGTCGTTGTGTTTGTAGATCTGTAGTGTTTATACTGTTGCCGAGTTCGTACGCTGATGAGCCCACCGGTATTGTGTGTCTAGTCTCTTGGTGTGGATCGATTCAGCCGCCCGTTGTCTCGTCGAATTCAGTCGGCTCGTCAGTCAGTCGTTGGTTGTATTGATACTCTCGTAGGGGTCAAACGGGAAAATAATGTGAGTGCCGTCGCATAGAATAAGTCCAATTGTGCGGTCGTTGGGTGATGGATTTAGCGGTCGGTCATTGGGATTATATTCGACTTTGACGCCTTCTTTCTCCCCCCTAAAGTGGATGAATTATGCTCCCGTCGATTGGAGATCGCGTATAAGCACTCGAACCGAATATCGAGTTGTTGAGCGCCGTTGTCGGAGAATTATTTTAATAGGCCGAGGCAAGGGCATTCGGTGTGATAATTCTTCAAGGAATAATGTTGATGGTGATCGGGTTGAATTTCTGAAGTGGAGATGTGTTCCTCTGTAGCCCGCAGTATGTACCCTACGGTGCACGTTATGGAATAATCTCAGTGTTTGTCCCGGGGATTAGCTATTTCAGCCTCTCGTCCCCCTTCTCAATAAATGTTTATAACCTGATTTAGAGCTCGTTGTCGTTGTTGATTATGTTCGTCGTCCGGCGGCGGGGTCGTCGGATCGATTTATTGATGGTGGTTTGATTGATTTGGATCTAAGGATGAATTGAGTTCCTTCGTGGATTCCAATATGGTCTCTACGTGAATAATTTTAATTAGTAATAATCGTGCTACATGACTCGTTCTACAAGGAAGTTGTGCGAGCTGCTGCTGCCATTGTGCAACCACCCCCACGTCACCGGGGGAGTCGCCGCCACGACGCCGCCGTCGCCGAGTGTCCCCGTTGCGCGTCGTTGCCCGTCGTGCTGTTCCTCAAGGTCGGCGGCGACAACAACGGCGTCGGGGGATGATGTGCAATTGTGTCGCCATCGTTGTCGTTGCCATTGGTTGCTGGGGAGGAAGGCGACAACAACGGCGGCAACGGCGGCGTCGCCGCGGCGACGACAATGGCGGTGGGGGATGACGCGTGATTGGGTCGCTGCGGGGGATGACGTGCGATTGTGTCGCCGTCGTTGTTGTTGCCATTGGTTGCCGGGGGGGACGGCGACGACAGCGACGGCAACCGCAGCGTCGTCGCGGCGACAACAACGGCGATGGGGGAAGACGCGCGATTGGGTCGCCGTCATTGTCGTCGCCGTTGGTCGCCGGGGGGGTCGGCGATGCGCGACTACGGCGATGAAAATGACGGCAACGACAACGACGGCGATGGCGGCATCGTCCCATTCACGTCGGTGGTCGCGGGCAGACCTCCGCCCCTTGCGCGTCCATTGTCCCCATTGCGTGTCGTCGCGCAACGCGCTCCTCCTCAAGGGCGGCGGGGACGACAACGGCTGCGGGGGACGACCTGCGACTGTGTCGCCAACGATGTCGTCGCCGTTGGTCGCTGCCCATTCACGTCAGTGGTCGCGGGCGGACCTCCGCCCCTTGTGCGTCCATTGTCCCCATTGCATATCGTCGCACGACGCGCTCCTCCTCAAGGGCGACGGGGATGACAACGGCTGCGGGGGACGACGCGTGACTGTGTCGCCGATGATGTCGTCGCCGTTGGTCGCCGGGGGAGTCGGAGCGACGATGCCGCCGTCGCCGATCGTCCCCGTCGCGCGTCGTTGCCCGTTGCGCTGTTCCTCAAGGGTGGCGGCGACAACAACGGCGTCGGGGGATGATGCGCAATTGTGTCGCTGTCGTTGTCGTCACCATTGGTTGCCGGGGGGGACGGCGATGACGGCGACGGCGACGGCGACGACGGCGTCATCGCGGCAACGACAACGGCGGCGGGGGAAGACGCGCGATTGGGTCGCCGTCATTGTCGTTGCCGTTGGTCACCGGAGGGGTTGGCGACGCGCGTCGATGGCAACGACAATGACGGCGACGGCGGCATCATCCCATTGGTGTTGGAGGTCGCGGGCGGACCTCCGCCCCTTGCGTGTCCATTGTCCCCGCAGCGGCCGATATAGCGCCGGCCCCGGTGATCATGGTGCCGAACGTAGATGACGACGACGACGCGAATGCACCTGAGATACGCTTGTGACGCAGTAATGTTTCGGCATTTGGCTCAGATGATGACTCGTCGACGTCTCATTCCCAACGGACATCGACGTCTGTCTCATGCTGTTGGCCGTGTTGACGGGCGCGTTGACGGCAATGACAACGACGGGGGTCGCCGTCGATGTCGTCGCCGTTGGTCGCCGGGGGGGTCTGCGATACGCGACTACGGCGATGAAAATGATGGCGACGGCGGCGTAGTCCCATTTGCGTCCTAAAGGATCATAATGTGTCTAACCTTACATTGTTGTTTTGATTTATCAGGTTTCTGTTTTTGCCGCTGCTTACATCCTTCCTACAATGGAAGACGCAGATGACTATGAGTTTGCATCTTTTTTGTCAGAGACTTTGGATGATGAGGTGGAAGACATCGTTCAGTACAATTCTGTTTGGGATTGCCCCAAAATCAACAAGTTTACAAATGAAGTGAACCAAAAGGTTTGGACTTGTGGCTGGTGCCCTGATAACATTGATGGTTCTCGACCAAAGCCATTTTCTGGGTGGAACAATGTCAAAGCACTTAGCCACCTTACCGGCCTTGGTGGGCAGAGCATCCGCCGATGCACAGGCAAGGTTCCAGTTAATTATTATCGGGCATACCACGAACTGTATTTACAATTTGAACTAGCTAAGGATGCAAGGACTAAGTCCAAAGAACAGCGTAGTGTTCAGATTTCTGACATGCAGGAAGATGCCTTGAATTCACAGTAAGTCAATGTTCCTTTTTTGAAGGTATCATGATTGTTCATGCACAAACTGTTACACTAACACACATTATTCTCAGTGTTGCACACAGGAAGAGGCCACCAGAGTATCTTTCGATCAATCCCCCAAATCCATCTCATGACGTAGACATCAGTAGTATTGGAACCCCAGTTACAACCTCTCTCAAAGCGACTCAACGTTCAATGTTTTTTCACCCTATCAGCAAGAAAGCAAGGGCGCCAATGCTGCAGATGAAATTATGTGGGAACAGTACTGATCCATCTGCTCCAGCAAGGATGGATGTTGCCATTGCTGATTTTATTCACAGCCATTCGCTCCCTTTCAGTATTGCAAGTGGTGCCAAGATGCTTAAGATTATTGAGATTGCCAAGCAATTAGGTCAAACATATGTGGTATGCATTATTTGTTACTTCAATGCTTTCAAATCCATTCTTTGTTCTCAAACCGCACATGAACTCCGTCCACGTGCATATCTCTAGCTGCCAAACAGGAACACAATGAGTGGCAAATTGCTTGACACACTCTACGAGACCAATTGGAAATTACAGATGAAAACACTCATGAGCGAAGCCAAGATATTTGGTTTAACAATATATGGGGACGGTGCAACTATCAAAACTATTCCTCTTATTAATATTCTGGCAGCTGGAGTAAACAATTCCTTTGCCTTGCTTGATGTTGTTGATTGTAGTAACCAAGCGTCTGCCGGAAAGAAAAAAGATGCAAAATTTATTGCTCGCCTTATACATCCTTTTGTTGAAAAGATTGAGCTGGAAGGTGATGGCCTTAGCAACAATCTAA
This sequence comes from Cyclostephanos invisitatus, assembly GCA_036939675.1. Classification (NCBI taxonomy): domain Eukaryota; phylum Bacillariophyta; class Thalassiosirophyceae; order Thalassiosirales; family Thalassiosiraceae; genus Cyclostephanos; species Cyclostephanos invisitatus. The sequence goes on from JALLBA010000596.1 coordinate 5,425, forward strand.
CAGGTGTTGTTGATTTAGTTTTTTTTGATCGGGCTACCAATGTCCAGAATGTGGGCAAGATTCTTGCTGACATGCATCCATGTATCAGTGTTGGGCATGGCGCGGAGCATGTTGTTTCATTATTTTTTTCAGATGTCTTCAAAAAATGTGATGAATATGCCATGCTTTCCAAGTTTTCCAAAACCTGCCGCAACATTTGGGGGTCAACAACACACAAGCCATCTGCAATGTTCAAACAGTACAGCAAGGTTCATAATAATGGAGTTTCCATTGGATTTATCATGCCTTCTGACTGTCGAATGGCTGGGGAGCTTATTGCACTCTTGCGGCTACTTCGATTGAAAAATGGTCTACAGGCAACAGTTGTTTCACCAGAGTTTAAACTAAAGGAGTTTTGAAGTTGAGGCAACTGTCTTAATGAATGAGGACTTCTGGAAGTATGTATTTGTTATGTGTTGTGCATTGTATGCTCCAATGCACGTACTTCAACTTGCTGATCAGAAGACACCAGGTATGGATAAACTCTACTATTATGTCCTACAAGCTGATAGAATGTTGCCAAAATGGTTGACAGATGCGGAAGAACATAGTAAACATTTAATGTCATCATCAATCTGGAGAGCAATGGAGACTTCCAGGCTAGGTTCTGAAAGTGACAGTGAAGACAATGTTACTGATGATAGTGAAGATGACTGTGACAGTGTAGAAGCTGATGCTGAAGCGGAGAATGGTGATGAAATTAGTGAGGATGAAGATGATGAGGAGATTGATGATCAAGAACTGCGGTAGAGTGATTTGCCTTGTTTTCATTTTCATTTGGTTTGCTTATGCTATTTAATATGACATCTAATATATCTGATGCCTTTATATTCAGAAATGAATTCAATGCAGAAAATTCCTATGGGTCATTAGGAAAAGTAGGAAAAGAAAAAAAATCCTTATTTTCCTAAAAAAAAAAGATAGGAATAGGAATTTCAAAAAAGGAAAATGCAACCTAGGAGTTGGGGGTATTGACATAAATAATATTTATTTCTGGAGGCGCGGTGTGCATAACATTGACCGAGCAAGCACTGCCTCTGCCCCTGCCCCCCAACCTGCAATTAAATTCACTCCCCCCCCCTCACACTGAAACAATGTGTCAGATTGCGTTAGAGCATGGATATTGAAAGGGGGGTGGGGGTATTGAGCACAAGCACTAATAATATTATTTATTTAATTTTTTTCAAAGCGTCACTGAACTTACCGTCATTGCTTTGTCAAATAGAAAGCCATGCCCTCAAACTAGGGGGCGACGAGAACACCTTTGGGGGAGGTTATATGAGACAAAATGCAACAACCAAATTGAGTTAGACAAGAGGGGGTGGTAGAAAAGTCAAGGGTGGGAGGGGGGGAACGTGAGACCAGCGGGAGGCAATTGGGCAGCCAACAACGCAAAAAGAAGCTGGGGGCCAAGGCATGACACAAGGCGATTGGCAATGAATGGCCACAGGGGAGTGAAGGAATGATACAAGGTGCCACAAAGAGGCAATGCACAGCAATCAATCCCAGTATTGGGGGGCTGGGCTGCCTGTCAACCTTCTGTTGTGGGGATGCGAGAACTGGCCTCTGCAACAATCCCTCCTATGTCAACTCAAAAATTTTCTCCATCGGAATATACGACGGATACTTAACCTCTCGATGAGCAATTTTAAGGAGGGCCGAATACGAAACAGGAAGCTTTGTCAGATGTTTTATGAAATACCATGCATCCAAAATATGATAGCCCCGAGGCAACTCAGCTTCATTAGCAAGGTGGTCCGAAGTCCATACGATGCCCCCGCCCAACGCATGCTCACTGCGTGCTGCCAGCACAAACACAAAATCGGGCATCCTTACCTGCACAACAAGGACATCATTGTACGGCATCTTCGCCTCCTCTTTGCCAGAATACCCAAAGTAGTCATCGATGATTACAGATCAGTCCGCGTCTGGTTTCGCGAAGCCTCCCATGAGCAATATTGGGAGCAGCTAGTCGAATGCCTCCTCACCCCGCAAGTGCCAATTCCCACACGCCCCACAACCCCCGCCACGACAATGCAGCCCACGAAATCACACCTCGGACCCCCAACATCAAGAGCCAGGCGAGTCGAACCAGCGTCCAAATTCGAATGACTCATCACCTATCCCGTCTCCCCCCCGTTGGCACCCCCCCAAGCCACCCCCACTGCGATGACCACAACCCTCCCCACCACGTTATCACCAACACAGGGGCAGCTATGATCCCTGCCTGGTGGGATGTAGCCTTGAGCACTTGTTCAAAGTGCTAGGGCTGGGTCTCGGAGCCACAGAAACAGAAGTCAAAGTGAGGTATCGTGCATTAGCACGAATCTATCACCCTGACAAGCATGATCCCACCCAAACTGGACTTACGCACCTTGAAGCCTCCCAATACTTTGATCAACAACGCAAATTCCTACTTATGCAAAATTCTGTGATTTTTATTAGACACCCATCTCCTACAAAAAAGAGCCAGCCAAGCCTACCGGCCTTCCCCCCCTACACATACCTATTAGCAAACCTCCATCCTCAATTCAAAAAATGCAAAACAACCAGCCTACATACACCTAGGCACAAAAAAGAACAAACAACACAAACTGCCACCTACATCACTTCACCTAGCTTCATTCACATCATCCCAGTTTCATATCACAGCCGACGATGAATACCCTTCCTTGCCCCAATGCCCATGATGCATGTAACAATACTCATCGTTCGCCACTCGGTCCTCTCAGCAACAACAAGCAACCGAGTACCGCCACCAAGCCCAAGCCAAAGAAGACACTCCCTCAACTCTGCCACCCTCTAAGTCTCAATGTCCTCCCCTCCCCAATCAACAAATGGAGCAAGACCAGCCACCCCATCAAAGGATTGGTGATAGGATACAAAGGACTCACCGTTTCATACTGCCACTTCTATTTTCATAATGACCGAGTACTCCAAACGAAGGCTTTTGCTACCAGCACCACTGCCACCACCATCGGCAACGGCGGCGAACCATGAGGGAGCACCGAGCTTGACACGATCACCGGCCACAACTGTGCCATGACAAAAGAAGACTACACTACATTTGCGATAGTTGTACTATGTACCTGAAAGGGTACAATATACGGTGAGCAACCCAGTGAAGGCTCTTTGTCAAACTGCTCTTATGTGATTACGTCTGCCTCACCAATCTCACGGCTGTTTTTGACTAAACGAAGAAGGAAACAGACAAGAACTGGCGTGAATCCTCATCCGCTTCTCACTCCTGATGCTCGGAGCAAAGGCTCTCACTCCGAGGATTGTGGAGCGAGTGTGGGGAAGCAATCCCACTGTACGAAAGAATCTTGGCGGCACCCGCGGAGATCTCGCTCTCATCAGACGATGTCTCATCTCATTGGCCATCATTGCAAACAACACGTTCCACCTCTGGCTCATCACGCTCTTTGATGCCTGCCATAAAAATTCCACCAGAAGGTCATGCCCATGCACCACCAGGAATACGAGACATTCTAACCCTTGCCGGGAATGCTGCCTCTGCAATCTATGTCTGCGAGCCCCTCCCTGCCGGACAAGATCGCATTGACATCCTTCTCGACAACCTGTGGTCAAGCACCATTGACCCCCCCTCACTAACAATCGTTGTCTCCTGGTTCTCAGATCTACTTCCAGGCGGCACTCAAGCCACCGACGAAACAGGAGTTGACAACCATATCTTTCAAGCCTACAGGCTTACTCCATAAAAACTATCCCATCCCCCCTCTTTGTCTTCAACTCAAAAATCACTCAGCAGAATGGCTTCTATGTTGAGTGCTTCTCAAATGAGGAAAAAAACCCTATGAATCCAGCGGGGAGCTCAAACCCACACGTTGTGTTATGGATCTACCACGAGTGCAACGTAGGAACTCATACGAATCCCCGAACACGACTGCAGTCTGCTCAGCACCCACGCACTAGAATTTTTGCCGCCCTCTCGTCGACCCCGTGTCCTGTACAACACCAAATTTCTTCCGTCTCGGGAAACAAGCCACTGCGCTCCTCAACTGTTTGTCAGGAATGAACCAATTTGTCCAGCGGGTTGCCCATTACATCGCCAATGTGAGCAGTGTGTAGTGTCTTCTTGGAACGCCTTTCTGCAAGATTGAATCGACGGTGGGAGTAACACAGGGACTTGATATTTTTTTCATTCGTCCATTGACGCCTGTATGTACTTGTCGTGCGCCTTCTCCCTCCCACCCATCACGTTCGCTTCACGCACGCAGGAATTATTGGTCAAGGGACTGGCGGAATCGAAGACGTTCCAGCGGATAGCGGTTCACACCGATCGTCACATTCAGAAATACAAGAAGGAGGGTTTAGAGCAAGTGAATACCCACATAGATGAATTGCACAAGAAAGCTACGAAGGCGGCCTACTCTACAAGTACAAAAAACTTTGCATCGTCGTCATCATCATCATCGTCACGAGGGGGGGGGAGGGGGAGCACGTTAGAACCTCCCTTAAGGCCCTTGGAAGGCATACCTGGATTTTTTAGTGCGTTGGGAAAAGTGATACGACGAGATTTAGGCATAGGTGTTGAAAAAAAGTAATTTATCACCGCAAATACAAATCATTCCGAAGATCTGTATCATTTTATTCTGAGGGATTGAGGAACGAGAGTGCTAAGTATCATGTTGGGCGAGAGGAGGAGAATACCTAGAGGAGCAGGATATAGTGTTTTGTCTAGACGGCGACGTAAATATGACAAATCTCGAAGCAATTTGATGGGCATTTATTGATTGGATGAGCAGAGCGTAAACTGTTCTCATGGATCATGCAGATTAATTTTATTGCAACATGTTGGACTCAAACTTCAGATGCAAGATTTGTTTGTTGACTGAATGGGTGGGTTTGGTCTTTTAGCGATTGGGTATATTAACGTTACTGCAGATTTTTTTTTTCAACCATTATTTTACCTCATTCACTGTTGCGGCATACACTATTCCGTTCTGTTGCTCCAATGTTCTTCTTCCTCTTTCACGATTTGAAGCCACAATTGGTGCCTCTCATTCCTAACTTCGTCGTTTAAATAATATATCGGCAAGACACTGCCGCCAGTTTCGTTAAAGTCCAATGCTTCATCACTCTGACCATGGGCACAGTTTACTGCCAATTTTACATCTGCGGACACTTCCCATACCGGCAAGTACCTAGCCTCGCTCTTTGCGTGCCCGTACGTGGCGTACTTGTGTCGGACCTCATCAGCACTCATAAAAAAATTATGAAAATGATAACCAGTCGGTGAGCCGTCGGTGCCGCCGTACATAATCCCTCCATTCCCCATTCGCATGTCAGTTCCATGCCATAGAGGAAAGGTGTTGTTGGGTCCAAGGCCCTCTGCTACGTACATGGAGTAGTCCTCTCCGTCTCCGCCGTACCCATGAAGTCGTAGGCCGTGTTTATCCGCATACTGTCTTTTTGTCGGCGGGTGCAATGACGAGTTCCCCGTGTGCTCTATACATTTCCCCAGAAGAGCATCGGGATGATGCCATCTTCTATCCTTGGTCGCACAATTCGGGCTGGATTCAAATACCACTGTTGATGCAATCACCTTCGGAGCGCGACAGTCTTGATCGGGTCGAAACTCGGCTAAATCGCAGACTTGCATCGCCCTGAGAAAGTCTCTGGTAAATATTTCGTCGGCATCCCTCATAATTGCTATATCGTCTTCTCGCATTCCATTTAACGCCCACCGAAGGGTATTCCCCTCTCTCTGAACATAATCCATAAAAAGCTCGTCTCCGAACAGTCGTGTGACTGTAGTGTTGTAATAATCAACGCTAACCTTCGATTTAGGTCCGTACATTTGATAGAGTTTATTCAACTTGTCAGACGGTTGCTTTGGATCATAGTACTTCCAATTTCGAGGAGACAGATCGTGAGCCGTGTTTCCCTCGATGAAGGATACGGTGTGAAAAATATTGTAGACCTCCATAGCAACGGCTTGGAGCACTTCCACTATGCGAATGAAAACAAGCAGATGAGCGATGACAGCAATTAAAGATGATGCGCAGTCAGATTGAGCAAACTTACCGGAATCGTCGCCAAGCAATGCTCCCAAAAATAAACGTCGTCGTTTGGGGTGCGTCTCGTTGTTTATTCTAAAATTGTATCGAGCACAGCGTTCCTTCTCCTTGTCAACATCGATGATTTCATCGTCGAGCAATTCCCTTTGAATGGAGTTCAACGGAGGTTTATAGTTCGACGCGATATCTACTTCGTGGCTATGCGGTCCGAAAAAGAACGTGCCGTGAGCGACATGTTGCTGTTTCAACTGTTCCATTTCAAAGGTGAGAGATCGATGACCTTCCTTCGGCGGCGGACCACCATCATACGATACATTGCTACGATTACCTAGTGAAACCGATGTCATGAGGAGTGGTGTCGTTGTAGCAAAAAAGAAGCATAGTAAAAGGACGAGTGCATGGTCCAACTTCGACGACCGTCGGCCTATCTTCCGGTCAGGATTATTGTTCATGCCCGCTGTCCAGAACACGAGACGAGTTATTGTCTCTCTCTACTAACTCTCCTCGGGTGCGATTTCCCCCAAGCGCCGCCGTGTTTTGTTGCGGAGAGAGTTGAAATAAAAGGGGGGAAAAGGGGGGGGGGGGGATGGGGAAAAAAGGAAAGAAAAAGAGACGTCGAGGGAAACGGTATCGAGAGGGAAACGTTCAAATTGGACAAACGTGAGATTAAAGATCTGCAAATCGCAGCTCATATTATTGCCTCTTTGCGTTGGCGTTGGTGTGGCAATCGTTGAAGTGGTAATGGGGATTAAAAGTATCGTGGTCTCTTTTTTTTATTCTTACACGGCCCACTTTTTTCTTCTCCCGAAAGAAGTGGATTTAATGCAAACCTCGATCCCAGAATTATGCGCTTAAATATCTTAATCTTGTTTACATTAAAGTTTCCTGCATATGAGTGGCATGCAAGCATGCTGTGTAAAAGGCTTTTCAGATCACTCAACTTCCGCACTGAACAGTATCCGCCCACGTGCATACGCCAATTGTGACATCAAACAAAGTCCCAGGGACACATGGTAAGATTGCCCCCACAATCTTACCATCCTCACAGTACACGTAGGACTCACACCTTACAGTGGCATAATATCCCGTATAGTCTAGTGGACAAGCATCACCACTACTGCCTGAACTTGACCCTGAATTGGTGGTTTCAGAGCCGCCGTCGCTCATCGGCGCGGACATAGAGTTAGATGGTATGGGCAGGGGTCCTTCTTCTTGAGCATCATTGATATCGTTTGCGCTGCCTGCACTACTAGGGGCAATATAGTTCGACTCTTCTTGAGCACCATTAAAATCGTTTGCGCTGCCCATACTGATAGGGGCAACATAGTTCGACCAGTCGACTACTTCTGGTTCGTCGGGGGCGTACAGGTAATCCTGATCACTTAATGCCCATTCCGGATCTCGCAGGCTTGAACAGTCCAAGTTTGGATTCGAAATTTTAGCGTTGGTAGCATCGATAAGGGGCGTCGAAATTTGGCCGTTCCCCATGTCGATCATATCTCCAGAAATTTCCCATATGAGGACTGGTGTGGATTGGTAGAGGCATAGAAACGCGAATGTTAGAGGTCAAAATTGAATACAGAGAAAGAGAGAGGGTGCTAATACACAAAGTACGTACATCCACGGAGACCCCGCTCGTTGGCATAGTGAACCTTGTCGCAAATAGCCCTAGCATCGTCATAACTAACCATTCCCCGATCCCCATCATTGAACACAGCATACTGCGTTTGGGTCTTCTCGTGACGGAATGTCGTCATCCTCCCAAGCTCGTTGACAATGTTAAAATACTGAGGACTGCCCTCGTCCAGGTGATAATTGATTTCATCAGCACCGCCGTGAAATTGCTTCATCCCCGTCGCTCCTGAGAATGACCTACCGTAGAACGGAAGGCCGATGTTCATCATGTCCAAAGGCACGCCATAATCCAAATACGCCTCGACGCACCCGTGCGTGCTCCACCTCTGGGTCTTATCTCCCCAACCCTGATCGAACATGGGAGCGTTGGTTCCTGTCAGCGCGTCCCAAGCTCCATGCATATCGTAGGACATGAGGTTGAACTCGGTGAGGTACTCTTTGATTTCGGACACTTGTATCTTCTTGATGTTGTCGGGACCGCACGGCAACGCGGCCGTGAGGCCGTAGGACCCTCCCAGCTGGTCGAGCTTGGCGCGCACGGCCTGTAGTAGCAACGTAAAGTTTTCCGTATCAGCAGGAGTGCCCGAGTGGTCTTCGTATCCGGGGTATTCCCAATCAATGTCAATTCCTGGGAGAAGACAGATGAGAGGGAATGGGTAAGTGACATTAGTGAGTCAGCTTCGTAGAAAACAAAGCAGGTGGCTTCGACTCATGGAGTGGAATCATCCAAACAAGCTGAGAAAAAAGGACCAACTCTGCCCCTCTATTATACTATTCATTTCTCTCTCCTTTCGATTCTCTCTCTCTTTCGCGAACATGCACGCACAAGGCACTCACCATCAAATCCATAAGCCCTGATAAGATCCACGCACTGCTGAGCAAAATTCTCCCTGAGTTCCGCATCGGCGGCGATGGTAGGGAAGTTATCACTGAGAGTCCACCCCCCGATGCTCGGCCAGACCTCTACGTCCCTGCTCTGGGCCAAGTACAGCAGCCCCTTCATCGTATCGTGATGGTTACATGTGGTCACCATCGGCTTGTCCCACGAGCACCTTCTATTATCGTCCGTATGCAGACTTGTATCGTGCAAATAAGGCCCGAAGAGCAACTGAGGATCCGCCCACTCGTCCGTGCCGTAGAGATTTCCCTTAATGTCCGGCTGAAAGAAGGCGAAGTTGATACGCGTGTATTTGGTGAAGTCGATGTTGATGGGATCGGCGAGCTTGTTTCGATCGTACCACTGCCACGATGCGTAGTATCCTATCACGGTCTTGGACTCGGAGGAATGCGAGGGTGCGAATGGCGCCATCGTGTAAGGGGGGAGGGTGGGGGACAACGACGGGATGGGAGTGGCGCGGACGCTGGGCGTCGATCCCGATCCCGCCTCGTCAACATTCCCACCGTCGCCATCGTCATCATCCGATCCCGCCTCCACCTCCACCTGCTCATGTTTCACCTGCTCATGGTACGAATTGACGATTCCGTCCAAGTTTTCGGAAAGGGAATCGTTGACGGCATCCGCGAACGTCCCTGTCGATGTCGATGCCGATGTCGATGTGGACGCCTCGGCCGAATCCGACCTTGAGCTCGAGCACGACGTGATGCCCCTGAAGCAGCCGTGGGTGAAGTTCTCGTTGCACTCGATCATCCTACCCGACGGACACGGCTTGCACAGCACGGCGGCGTCGGTCTCTGATTCGCCGCAGAAGTAGCTCTCGGGGTTGTCGTCATCGCCGTTGTTGCTGCTGTTGCCGTTGTTGCTGCCGTTGCTGTTGCCGGACGATTGCGACAGCAGCGACGGAAGCACCTGCTTGGTTGCGATGGTCGTGGTCTCAGTCGCGCCCGTTGTGGTCGTCGCCGCGGCAATGACGTCGGCATCGGCATCGACATCGGCATCGACGACAGCGACCCCCGAGTCGTCCGTGGGACAACTGACGACGGCTGCCCAGTCGCAGATCCCCCCGACGCCGACGTCGCCGTTGAAGAGGAGTCCGGAGGTGCACACATGCCAAGAGCTGTTGCGTGGATTTTTTTTATTTGTTCGGAGGGGGACGCCAAGGACGGTTTCGCGGGAGAGGATTGGATGGGGATGATGAGCAGGAGGAATAAAGAGAAACGGGCAAAGGAGGAGACGACGACGACGACGACGACGATGGGATGCTATCATGTGATATTGAACGCACCTTATGGATCCGCCGGTGCAGTAGACGTACTGCTGACATCCGTAGCCGAGTTTCAGGGAGTAGCCTGTATAGGGCGGAGCGTCGGCGGTTTGACAATCGGCATCGAGGGCGAGGACATCCGTGATGGCCGCGACGGCGGCGATTAAAATTGGAACGAGGGGGCGGATCATCATCATCGACGGGCTGCGTCGTCGTCGCCTTTCGCTGTCGGGAGTCGTCATGATATGTTGTGCCAAGTCAACAACTTATATTATTTTGGGCGGGGGTGATACTTGGGAAACAAAAAATGAGCTGTGGTCGGTTGAGGAGATAGAAGAAGTAATAGAGATGATGAATGAGTCGGCTGTCGGCTTAGCAGCTTGGCAGTGCGGTGGGTTTATTTTTATTTTCCACAGTACAGCCGGCGGCTTGTCAGTCATGTCGGAGACGGGAACGACACAACTTTTTTTACAGATGCGCCCCTGAGAGTTAAGAAAAGAGATCTGTTGCACCCGTTTTCGAGAATATTCCGAATATCGTT
>JALLBA010000597.1:0-16443 GCA_036939675.1 Cyclostephanos invisitatus
GTTGCTTAGGATTCATTAGGATTGTTTGCTGGGTTGCTTAGGACTGATTAGATTTTGAAAGAACTTATTAAGATTAATGATTAGGATTGTTTAGTGAATTAGATATATTGTTATTAGCATCGACACACAAATGAATATAGCAAGTTATTTCAGTCTCCTCATTGTTGCTTGTTTAAGACGACACACTCTTCGCATATTCGATATTACAATGAATTTTACCATCTAACTTTGAATATACCCATCTATATTCGAATTTACCCAGTTTAAGAGCCCGTATATTCGAAGTTACGGCGTTTTCCTGTCATTGAATATTGAGTATAGCGATGATATATGATTTTTTATTTGCTAATTGATTGCTATATTCGATATTTGAGTCGTCGAATATCGAATATAGCGATAATATACAATTTTTAATCGCTAATTTATCGCTATATTCGATATTTGATGACAGGAGAGGCCCGTAACTTCGAATATACGGACGTAGAGCCTTCTAATATCGAATATGGAGAACTCGTAAGTTTGATTTTACAGCCCGTATATTTGAATTTACGGGCTACTTCGACCATGTAATATCGAATATGCGCTTCAAAAAGCAACACAAAATGACCACAACCCGTAACTTCGAATATACGGACGTAGAGCCATCTAATATCGAATATGGAGAACTTGTAAATTCGATTTTACAGCCCGTAAATTCGAATTTACGGGCTTCTTTGACCATGTAAATATCGAATACGCGCTTCAAAAAGCAACACAAAATGACCACAAAACCCGTAACTTCGAATACAAGGTTCGAAAAAAAGCCGTATATTCGAATATACGGGGACGTCCATCCCGTAACTTCGAATATACAGAACTTCGATATTAGCTGTTACAGATCCTGTTGGCGACGGCGCATCGGGCGACCACCCCCTTGGCCTCTTGACCGGGTGGGACGTCGGCCCACAGGCATCCCACGGCGGAACAATCAGTTCGGTTGGTGGGAATGCCCCTTCGGCGGCGGACGGCCTCTCGACCAGACGGAGCACCTCGCAGGGGGACGACAGCATCTCGGGGATGGGCCCCAACAACGTCGGTCTCAGGGATGGGCCCCGACGACATCAACGGCGACGCCGCGAATCCTGGCGACGGCGCATCGGGCGACTACACCCTCGGCCTTTCAACTGGGGGGAACGTCCGCCCACAGGCATCCCCCGGCGGAACGAACGGTTCGGCCAACAGGAGCGATGCCCCTTCGACGATCGCGGTGGATGTCCGCCCGGCAGCCGATGGACACGAGATGATGAAAGATGACGTTGGAGGTGCGAACGCGAGTTCGTCTGGCGCCAACGTCACCCCAGCGCGGCAATTGACCCGCCTGTACCCCCTTTTCGATGGTAGGATCGCGGGGTTGGGTCGGCGAAATGCAACGGTAGGGAGGGGGGGGACAGCTCAATGGGTGAGCTCTCCCCCGGCGTCTGTGGCCACATTGCCAGTGGATGCCGTGCAGGCAGTCGAAGCGTGCTGCAAAAGCAAGATGGAATACCAGGGTGCCAAGTATGGCACCGTCCCGACTATGAAACGAGAAGAAGAGTCAAAGTCAAACAATACAGCTACAATAAGGGGGTAGTCGTAATGGCCTTAGCCGCGCCGGTCACCACACGAGTGGCCCGGCACTATTCATGGTCGTTATCGTCTTAGCATAATCTAAAAATTATGGCAATGGCAAACATGAATGGGGCAGAATTCTGATGTCAGGCGTGTGCATGGCACGCGCCACCTGGGGCGTATCTTTCCTATCATACTATATTCTACGTACGGGGAAAGTGACGCACTCGGGTCCTTTCTCCGAATACGGAAAGCTACTAAGATTCTGTCCGCGGTCTGTCTGCGGTTTACGCAGTCTGTCCGCAGTCTGAGTCCATTGGGACTCCCGCCACACGGCCATATTTCCTCACTTCAAGGGAAGAACAGGTGAGATACTTTCACTCACCTCACCCCGCCCAACCGTGGCATCAGATCTGAGATAGAGAATGTGAATAGAAGCGGCAGTGAAACAAGTAGAAATGTATAATACAAAACATGACTGGGCAACTACAATGCATGTCTCAATGATCTCTTGGCACCTTCATCCAATGATAACACAGTCCGATCCTGCATGTCAGAAATGTGACCATCCATGGTGGTATTCTTACTCTTCCTCTGCTCCTTCGTCAAAGTCTTGGAGAGATGAAGGTCTTGGTACTGCCTACTCTTTGCTGGTGGAATACGGCCACGACAGGGCCGGACGTCAAACCCTGTGACCTTCGCAACATGGAAGAGTGCCTTGTTTGCATTCATCATCCGAAAGGGTTTTGCTTGGGAGCCATCGTTGTCGAGGGGGCACCAGCCGCAAGTCTACCTAGAAAAAGGCTTCCCATTATCGTCAAATCCAGCAAATTTATTGATCATGAAACACTCCCAGATGCTGTTGAGAGCAGGAAGCTGCTCTTCATCTGCATCGACATCAAAGAGAGGGCGATTCCCTATTTGTTCCGGAGCGACCCCCAAGATGAATTCCTCTGATGCTGCCAACGCTGGTTCTGGATCGGGGCACCAATCTTCATCTTCATCACTCATGCTGCTCCTTTTTCTTGGGGGAGGGGGTGCCCCAATGTAGCCTAGGTGTGGCGTTTTTGGTTGTAAGAATGGGCACGATGTTGGAGCTGTGAGCACAGTGAGGCACGATGTAGGTGTGAGCGGCACATGGTCAATGTGTACTTCGCATGATGAGTAAGAGCTCCTGATGTGTGTGAGAGATGCATATGTGAATGCGCAACTCTCCTTTGTGCAACAAAATTGGATGACGAGGTCGACGGGAGTGTTGTTGGGAGTGTCGTCTTCCTCGTTGTGGATGCTATTATTGTCTTCCTCATTGTCAATGTAATTATGGGAATCACTCCTCATTGTAATATCACTGCCGGAGCGGCTTTTGCAGTTCATCTTGGTTGCGATGTGAGAGCTGGAGCTTGAAGCATCTACCTACGCACTTGATGGATAGAGAGTTCTTTTTTAATTCCTATTTTGCCACCTACGTAGCCCCATACAGACAGGATTTCTGAGGGGGTTCCGAAAATCTTACGGCGGAACAGGAATCGTGATTCCTGTTTAAAAAATGAGACAGGAGCGGAAAATACAGGAAAACTCCGGAATCCTGCAGGAATTGCCAACCTAGCCGAGAATATGACCAATCGTAAGCATAACTGGATTATTTTTTCGGACTACCAAATTTTAACCCTCATTAAAATTGTTAGACTACCACAAGTAGTTCCAAAACGTAATCAGAGCATATGTGGACTTCTACCACCACTGATTACAAAAAAATTCTGATGATGGACACTGCGGCAGCATTTTTGAGAATGAGTATTTAAGTGAGTGACTCTCCTCTCATTCATCACACCTCACCAACAACTTCATCTCTTGCCATGCGCCTCGCTCCATCCCCCTCTCTCCTCTCTCACCATGATATCTTGATTCTTGATTGCATCCAACGCTGCATTCGCCGGGCAGGGAGTGTTGGTGGGCATTGGTGGCATTGCACGGACTCACTGTGTACGCCGTCACATTGGGGGGGGTGCCGCCAGTGGTGCAACACACACCGGGAGGTAGCGCGAGGGTGAGATGACCTACGAGGGGTGGCAAGGCAAATGATGCGACTGCACCCAGGGGTGATGTTGTTGATCATTCCCTTTCATCGATGATGAGGTTGTCGCATCCTTTGGCAGGGGGGGGGTAGAGAGAGAGGAGGGATTGTGAATGTGGGGGGAGGACGACCGTGGGTGGGGGGTGGGGGAGGGCAGAGATGAGGCGACATACCTGTTTCTCCTGTGCTGCCGCCAACGACAACACCATTGCCGTAGTCGCCCTGGCTGTTGTCATTGTCGCCGAGAGCAAACGACCCGGAATGAAAATGAGGAGAGGGGTGGCATCGTGTTTGGGCACCTCAACTCCACATGTGACATCAGGGTCAACGAGCTGAGGTGGGGTGTTGGGGAGCATCATCATCATTGTGGATCACGGTTGTCCGTCACTGCTGTTTGATGTTGCAAAGACGTCATCACAACAAGGTACAGACGTCGGAGAGGGGAGAGAAGAATGGGTGAGGGGCGTCGTGTCATTGTTGTTGACATTGTCGTCGGGCCGCCCGGCGTGGATGTGGGGGAGAGGGGGGGACGGGAGAATGACAACAATGCCGATGGAGGGAGGGGAGGTCACATTGCCACATTGTCATTGCCGTTGTCCTTTTCAAGCAACGCGGCTGAATACCTGTTCGGTGTTCCCTGAGTGGATGCGGCAGTTGGAACAAGAAGGAGATTATGAGAAGGAACAGGCCACAGAGTTCATGGCAAACTTCTTTGCCATTTCCTATGTTGACAACACACATCTTGCATCCTGGGATGCAAAATTTCTCCAACATGCATTGACCCTTCTTGTCAATTTGTTCAAGCAAGTTGGCCTCCAGACCAATATGTCCAAGAGACAATGATCTGCACCCCCCCCAGCCAGATTCAGACTCAACTACCTTCAGAGTCTTACCACCGGATGATGATGGGGCGGGTCACAGCAAGCGAATGGAACTCTCACGACATTGCGTGTTACCAGTGCGGGAACAAGATGAAGGCAAGCTCCATTAGCCGCCACTTCAGAGATGTTCATGACATCTACCAGCAAACAGTGGTCGCCGAGGAACTGCTGGAACTCTGCCCCCCGGTCCTCTACATGGTCAGCGAAGGGTTGCACGCTCGAGGCTTACCCTGTCCGTATCCTCGGTGTCTGTGCAGGTTGCAGGATGGCTGGATGATGCGACGATATTTTTGAGATGTCCATCTGTTGAACCTTGTTTTGGTTCCCAAGGAGGGGCAGTACTCATGGTGCAAGAGGTGCGGCATGCAGGTGAACCCCCTCTACCCTTGCCACCGGTATTCAAAAGAATGCGAGGTCAGGGTGGAGCATCAGCATCTTAAGCAAAGTGAGATGGCAATATTGTCAGCCCTGGCCCTCCGCCAGCAGTTCACAGTTCGTAGGGATGTACTAGAATGTGTCAAAGTTTTTAAATACCTTGGTCGGTTGATGACGCAGGACGACAATGATATCCAAGCAATTCGGGCTCAGCTTCGGAAAGCTTGTGCTACTTGGGCTCGGGTGGGTCAAGTTCTTTGGAGCGAGAATGCTTCACCATTCATAGCTGCGCGGTTCTACCAGGCCATCATCCAGGCCATCCTCCTTTATGGCAGCAAGACATGGGTTATCTCCCAGACTGCCCTCACGTGGATCGTGGGATTTCACATTTGAGCGGCCTATTGGATGGCCAAGAAGAATAAGCCCAAGCGCAATCCTGGCAATGTGTGAGAGTGCCCAAGGTCAGAGGATGTTTTGAAGGAGTGCGGGATGAAAATGATGGTGGAGTACATAATTATTTGCCAGCAGACAATCACTACGTAGATTGCGACCCGTCCGATCTTAGCCGAATGCAGAAGGGGTGAGCGCAAAGGGGGGTCATGCCACACCAATGGTGGTGGGAGTTGCCCATGGATCTGGATGTCCCTGACTCTCCATGACCCTAAACCCTCCGTGCTCGTGGGGGGGAAGAGCTTGCCCGGTGGGTGCTATGCGAAGGTCTAATATGTGTGGGCCCTAGTATAGCTTTAATAATAGTAGTCAAGCGTCTAGGGGGGGGGGGGGGCACGTCCAGCAAGCTTAGGTAAGCGTTAGTATTGGAAACTGCCCTCTCTGCCCGGAGACCAAGTTTACACACATCAATACCTTCATGTATGTAAGTTATTTATATTCTGATTATGATTTCGGTTGGCATGTAAGCCATCCAGTATTTTAAGCAGAAGTTCCGAGAATATGACCAATCGAAGGCGAAACTGGATTATTTTTTCTGACTTCCAAATTTTACCCCTCGTTAAAATTGTGAGACTACCACTACGATGCTGAACATCAATAAATATTCATCATTCCTCCCTTCGCCGTCGGCATTAGCCTTGATTCGATTGCTCCATTGTTCATCACCTACTCCAAATATTCTTCTCCTCCCCTTACGTTACTCACCCATTCCTAGCATTATCATCGTAGGCTGATTGTCATTTTTTCAACTGGGGGTGGGATGGTCTCCGACAAACCTACCCCCCCCGCCAGCTGTCATCCTCCTCCCCCCTCACACCCCTTACATTCCTCACTGCAAGCCTCTCCATGGCACGCCGCCGCTGATTGATTGTTATTTTTTTATATGTGGGGATCAGTTGTCATCAATGTCGTTGTCTCCTCCCTCAGCTTCCTCGATGGTAGCGTCGCATTCTCCCTCTACCGCTATCTTCCCCCTCCCTCCTCACTCCCTAAACACTCACCTCTCCGTTGCCCATCCATAGTCGGTTGATGTCACCAGCATTGTCGTGTCTCCCCCCCCGGCGGTGTCCTCGATGTGTGGGCTTCGTTGTGCTCCTTATCCCCCCCCCCACCCTGCTGTCCACTCTCCTCTCAGCTATCTTTCCTTGCCGCCCGCCTCTCCATTGTCTCCCTTGTCAACGATGCCATTGGTGGCGCCATGGGGGGGGGATTAGCGATGCCCCCACCTTCCGCATCCATATCCATTCTCCCACATCCTCGCCATCTGCGCAATATGTGACGACGAGCTTGGGGGAGTTTTCATCCACGTTCGCAATTCCAGTGGCGGAGGGGACACGATAGTGATCATCTTAGTCCTATCTCCACCCCCCAAAATCCTCCTACATCCCTCCTGCAGGCCTAATTGGGACGTTTTTGTTCCCAACTTCCAAACACAATTCGTGCGGACTCATCCGTCGTGCCTCCATCCGCCGATGTATGGACGGCATCGGCGATGTCGTCGCGGACCGCCATCCCCGGCGACGGCGGCGAGGGGAATACTCGGAGAAATAGTTGCGAGAGGGAATCTCGTCGCATTCTGTGGGGTCGCCAGAGACAGCAGGGCCGTCGCCGTCGCCATCGTCGCCGCCGTGGCCACGGTAGGACCGGGGGGGGCGGGGGGGGGGGGGGACTCAAATTATCCGCAATCCGGCGGACCTGCATCTGCAGCGTCCTATCACTGGACTCCTCAGTGGAGTACAATACCCTTTTGCTCCCGCCCCGAACGGTAGCTACGTACGCTGCAGCCCCCACCATGGGAGCCTAAACGACAAGCTAAATCTCCATTACTAGGGGACCATTCAGGCAGCACTCCCCCCTTCGCCCCATCGCGGACATTGGGGGTTGTGGCGGTCCGCTCGTGCGCTTAGTGAATGCACGGGAGTCGGCGGAACCAATTTTGGCCATTGACATTTTCCGATTAATTAGCAATAATTAACAAAATATCGATACCGATGTTGGCTTTGTCGGCGCCTCCTCAGCCGGGGGGTAGCGGGACTTTCTCCATCGTGACCTGGAACATTAGGAGAGGTAGGGGAACGGGGTTGGCGGTGGCAGCAAAGGGGCTGCACCAAATGGGCGTTGGCTGTGCGGTCTTAACTGAGACCAAACTCACCTACGACAGATATCCCAAGTTCGTCTTGGGGTATCAGGTGATCTCGTCGAAGGCGGCAAGTCCACATCAGGGAGGAGTTGAGAGAATCGGTGGATCAGGGTTTTTTGGTCGAGGCAGCGCACATCGTCTCCCCGAACGTTCTAACCTTCCAGCTCATCACAGGGGACGAGCACTTCTTCGTCATTGGTGCGTACATTCCCCCCGCTGACATGACGGGGGTGGATGACCTTCGTGCCGCCTGGGCTAAGTGCCCTCAGAACTGTAAACCGTTGCTGCTAGGGGACCTGAATTTCGATTTTTGGGCCCCACGAACCGAGCGGGAGGAGATCATCGCGGATTTCATCGACGAGATAAACCTTGTCGACTTGAGCCGCAAATACGTTCAACGACGGGGTCGACGACAGGGAAAAGGGGCACGATGGACCTGGCGACAACAAAGAGGGGGACATTGGCATCAATCCCAGCCCGACTATTGCATGGCAGGGGATGAGAGCATTCCGACAACCCAGGTTCCACGATTCGGATCATCGGGCTGTCATTGCGTCCATCCGGAAGGGGAAGGTTGGCCAGCTCACGCGATATCGCAAGAGCCGCCAAACTTTCCCCCTGCAGCTCCCTCCAGAAGACGAGCAGGATGCACAAACACGACTATTTGGGGAATTAAAAGATACATGCAAGGAGGATGCACCGACGCGGCGTACGCGCAGCGACTGGATCTCTGACGAGAGTTGGCGGCTAATTGCCCATCGGGCAATGCTCCGCCGCACCGGCCGCCTGTGTCAAGCAGGGGGGCGTCGTATGCATAGCCAAATTGGCGCGTCGCTTCGCAAAGACCGTGCCGATCACACAGAACGAGTTGGGACACTAATTGAGTCCAAAATAATGGGGGGGAACGTTCAGGAGGCCTTCCGCCACCTGAAAAGTTGGTATAGGGCCGCGTCGGAAACGCAAACGAAGCCGTGTTACCACACGATGGAACGCCAGACTTCAGAGAGAGTCGATTTGTATGCGAGGAGGCTGTCACCAGGTGACCCTCTTCCAATCAATGTCGACAGGATTGAAATCAACGACGACGCTCCTTCGGACGTGGAAATACGGACTGCCGTCAGCGAGCTGTTGAATGGTTGCGCGGCGGGTGCTTCCGGGATGAGGGCTGAACACGTCAAGGCGTGGCTTCAGGGCATCCGTTGTGAGGAAGACCCTCAGCAACTAGGAGGCGGCCCCGGCGATGGGGACCATTGGCGTCTTTTCATCCAGTTGGTCCAGGCAGCCTGGGCCCATGGCGAGATCCCTCGCCAGCTCCTTTGGATCATAGTCGTCTTAATTCCAAAAGGCGGGGGGGACTACCGCGGCATCGGGCTCCTGGAACCCATCTGGAAGGTGATCGAACAAATCATCAACTACCGACTGGACGCGTTTGTTCTTCATGACAGCCTCGATGGCTGTCGGAACAATCGAGGCACGGGAACAGCCATCATCGAAGCCAAGTTGGCGCAACAGCTCGCATACCTCGAGCTGATGCCCTTCTATGGCGTCTTTCTTGACTTGCGGAAGAAGGCGTTTGACGCCATGGACCGGGATTGGTGTATCCTCATTCTGGAAGGATATGGTGCAGGACCTCGCCTCATTCGGTTGGTCCGGACGTATTGGCGGGATGCGATTATGGTATGTCGGGCGTCGGGGTACTATGGCACAGCCTTCAAGGCCGGTCAAGGCGTCACCCAAGGGGGACCGCTATCGGCCAAACTAATCAACATCTTGATCGATGCGGTCGTTCGGGAATGGATTCGGGAACTGCGTGAGGGTGGGGAATTTGGGGAGCACGAGCTCCTTGAATTCATGGCCACGTTTTTTGCCATCTTTTATGTCGACGATGCGTACCTCGCATCACGAGATTCGGGATTCCTCCAGCACGCGCTCGACATCCTCATTGACCTATTCGAACGGGTCGGTCTTGAGATGAACACGTCCAAGACCCAGACGATGATTTGCTCACCAGGACGGGTCCATACGCAACTATCGATGGAATCCTACCGGCGGATGCGATGCGGGAGAGTGACGGCATCGGAGTGGAATTCGCGCAATATCGAATGCAGGCAATGTGGGAAGGAGTTGAAGGCCAGCTCTCTTGGCCGTCATCTGGCAGATGTCCATGACATTTACCAGCAGGCAGTGGTAGCCGAAGAGCTGCTCGAGACACGCCCACCCATCTTGTATATGGTACGCGACATGCCCCACTTCGGTACTCTTGCTTGCCCGTATCCGCGATGCGAGGGACAACTGCGGGATGGCTGGATAATGCGCCTTCACTTCCAGGACGTGCATCCATTGGATCTGGTGAAAGTCCCTAAGGAGGGCAGGTTTAATCGATGCGACCGATGCGGAATGCAGGTGCATCCTGCATACCCCCGACACAGGTTCTCCAAGGAGTGCCAAATCGNCCGAGGCCGTTGCAAAACTGAGCACCAACGCAAAGAGCGGTGACGAGAACGCGAATCCAAACACGGCACGAGTGAAAGGGACTAATGCATCTCGACGCCCCCAGTACACAAAGCCTCGGAACATGGGGGCATACTGCCACACGCATGGCTTTCACCCTGTCGACGCCGACCACACCAGCGCCACATGCAAATACAAGATCGAAGGCCACAGGGACGACGCCACCTGGACCAACCGGCTCGGTGGCAACATGTACTGGCCAGTAGCCAAAGCAGTTGCACTCACTCAACACAACCATGTCTCGTGGAAAGATAAGTCAGCACCGACCAACTGACAGGGACCGGGGATTCACAATATATGCAATCAGAAGAATGATAGCAATGCCGAATTTTTTAAAATAAAGCAAAACTTGAAATCTAATTTTTACTATATTCTATCCCCTCCGCCGTGCCAGGTCGAAGAGCATGAACACAAAATATTACTACCGCAGCGCGAAGAGCACGGGTTCAAAATATTACCATCTCAGCCCAAAATATTACCGCAGACCAAAATATTACCGCAGCGCGAAGAGCACGGGTTCAAAATATTACCAACTACCAAAATATTACCGCAGCCCAAAATATTACTGCAGCGCAAAATATTACCACAGCCCAAAATATTACCATCTCAGAGGCGAACAACACCCCGCCGCGTCACTTTTGCACTGTCACCCAAACACATCAACAGGGACAGCACGGAGTACCGCCAGGGACATTGGCGACACCCCCCCGATGACCGAACGGTCCACCCCAACATTCAAATATCAAAAATGAAGCAGGGAGTCTTGAACGGATCGCTACCATCAGCGGTCAGCGACACCGGCGTGACCTCAAGTGCTTTCCTCAAATCGGACCCATCCCAGATGACGGGCGAACCCTCAACGGCGGTATTTCACCTCCCCAACGGCACGATTGTCCCAGCCTCAACCAAAAACAAACTCTTTCATCCGGTGCGTGAACCTGCACGCAGTGTCAACATAGTTCCTGCACTCGTCGGGAACTCCCTCCTCAGCACCAACAAGTTCGCTGAGGCGGGATACACCGCCATCTACGACAAAGATGAGGTAAATTTCTACGATGCCAGAACAACAAAAATCACAGTGTCCGAGGCAGCAGTTCTCACCGGCTGGCGATGCCCTCATCAAAAATTGTGGCGCGTCCCACTTGTCCCCATGACCACAAACCTGAACACGGACACTCTCCTGCTGGACCATCCCTCGGGCCTGGACAGCCTCAATGCCATGTACACAGTCACCACCAGTCCGGCGACCCATGCGCATGTCACACTACAAATGGCGCAGGGGGCACCACGCGACTACATCCACAACGTGTATGAATTACCAAGCGTCGAGCCAACCATTCGATATCTCCACGGCGCTGCGGGATTCCCCACGAGGTCGTCGTGGCTCAAAGCAATCCGACTTGGCAACTACCTCTCATGGCCCCTCATCAACGTCAAGAATGTCACCAAATATTTCCCCGAATCAGAGGAAACCCAGAAAGGCCACATGCGAGGACAACGACAAGGGGTCCGATCGACGAGAGAAACAGAGGAACCCCCAGACAACAACCAACCTCTCACCCCCCACATCAAAAAACATGACATCATGATCCTGGTGTGCGATGCCAAAGCAACCATGTACACGGATCAAACTGGTATGTTCCCAGCGGTGTCAAGTGAGGGCAACAAATACATCATGATACTACACGACGTCGACAGCAACTCGTCGTGGGCGGAACCGATGAGAAGCCAAACTGGCGGCGAACTCATCCTCGCCCGCAATCGCGCACTTGTCAGAATGCGACGGCAGGGGATAAACCCAAAACACCAAATACTCGACAACCAGGCTTCAGAAATGTACAAGGATGCCATTACAACTTCCGGGATGACATATCAACTGGTCCCCCCGGATGACCACCGTCGCAACATGGCCGAACGCGCCATTCAAACATTCAAGGATCATTTTGTCGGTGTCCTCAGCGGGTGCTCCGCCACCATGCCCATTCACCTGTGGTGTCAACTCCTACCTCAAATTGAACGTCAACTCCTTCTCCTACGTCAATCGCGCTTACATCCAAACCTCTCCGCATACGCTCATGTCTACGAACAGCACGATTACAACAAACACCCCTTCGTCCCCATTGGCATGGAAGCCATGGTACACGACAAACCGCACAAACGACGAACCTTCGCTGAACACTGCAGCAAGGCGTACGTGCTGGGCACATCCACCGAGCACTACCGCTGCTGGAAATTCTGGACAATCAGCACACGAGCAACGCGCATCTCGGGCACCGCTTTTTTCAAGCACAAATACTTGACCAACCCAGGCATCACCCCTGAGGATCGGATCATAGCAGCGGCGACACGACTCACCAATGCAATTCAAGGAACCACCACCACCAACATCCGCACTTCAACCCTCCAGTCGCTTGACAACCTCCAGCAAATTTTCCATGATGCAGCGGAAGGCGGATTCACCCTCCAACACAGGAACGAGACCCCGACAAGAAACATTTCACCCCAGTCGGAACCGGAGTCACAGATGCCTCACACGCCCCGCACTCCAACACTATCCCCGCGCCCATCTCCAAGGGTGCTACCTGGTCACAACCGACAGCTACCAAACACACCGACATGGGACATATCGAGCCCACCACCACGAAACACACCACAAAGTGCAATACAGGCTCGTCGAACCCTTTTTCCAAAACCCACCACCCCAACCAGGCTAACTCAACCGCGTCGGTCACAACGATTGGCCGACATGTCAAACACTTTACCAAACAACAACGCCCCAGTGGCTAACACACGCAGTCGCACGCAAACACGCACAATCGCTCAGGAAGCCATCCTGGCTTGTATCACTACCCACAGTGACATCACTCACCACAGACTCACGGCATCCACCACGGCACGCCGCCAGTACCCTGCCGATTTCCTCAATGCAGTCCTCGACAAGAACACAGGGACACTCATGGAAATGCGACATCTCCTCGTCAACCCAAAGTACAAAGAGGTGTGGGGCAAATCATACACGACCGAGTTGGGCCGACTCGCCCAGGGCATACCTGGCGTCAGCAAAGGAACCGATACCATCGTGTTCATCCAACGTACCGACGTTCCCATTGACCGCCTCAGAGATGTAACGTACGGACGTGTCTGTGTCAACTATCGCCCTGAAAAGGCCGACCCCAATCGAACGCGCCTCACGGTTGGCGGCGACAGGGTGCATTACTCGGGCGACTGCGGCACTCCAACTGTCGACATGGTCACAGTAAAACTTCACCTCAACAGTGTCATATCAACAAAGGGAGCACGTTACTGCACCATTGACCTGAAAGATTTTTATTTAAACACATCCATGAATCGCCCCGAATACATGCGCATGAAAATCAAGGATCTACCCCCTGAATTCATAGTCCTCTACAAACTCAATGAATTAGCAACGACCGATGGATTCATCTACATCAAGATCCAAAAGGGAATGTATGGCCTTCCACAAGCTGGGATTCTTGCTCAAGAACTCCTCGAAAAATCGACATATGATTGCGCCGGTGCATTCTAGCAGGAATAGTGTTGGGATGGTCGACACACCATACCGAGTCATGAGGGCGTCCCCTAGGGTCCCCACCGAGTCTAAATGCGGCATGGCCGTTCATGGCATCGTAGAAAACAGGGCCTCCGATTCCTGAGACGTTCAGCATTGTGTGACGAGGACAGTTTCGAGTGTACCTTCCTCGTGCCGTGCCCTGGATGCTCGTTGCACCGTGTAGTAGTTCTTGAGGATCGGGGTGAAAGCTTTGCACGGACCACACCAGTTGGCGCAGAAATACACTCCAATGGATGTGCGGCCTCACAAGATGTCCCCAGTTGGGAGGACTCGGAACGTGGGCACCAACCAGTCCCACATTGTGCACCCATGCCCGTCATGAATGGACAGGACAAGGCCAAAAAAGTTGAACCACGGGCCAGTGCTGGTGTTTGGTGTGTTCGAGAGTGATGGACCTCGACCGCCCGGAGTCAATGCCGAGGTCACCTGTCAGGACCCTGTCATGCCACGTGCCATTGTCGCCATTGCTTTGACGATGGCTGCGCTGATTGCCGCCTGTCGTTCTACAGTCGGGGTGCATATGGCGTGACTGTAGGGGCAAGATGCGGAGCAACGGCCGAGGAGCCCAAAGCTTGTGCATTCGCCCTTTCCTCCCACTGTGATGTCCTTGAGCATGATGTTCCCTCATTTGATCGTTGTTGGGTAGCGGGTATTGATCGCCTCTACTGCTTTTCTGCAGCCAGTTGGGATTGCCGGATAGTTGGCCGGTTGTTTTACTTTGCCCAATTTTGCCTCGCTAGCCGGTCTGGCTTTGGGGTTTGTCTGCTCCGGCCCAAGGAAGGCCTCGACTGGGCACGTCATGGCCGTGTCGATGCAGCAGTCGTCGCTCAGTCGTTGCACCATTGCTTCTAGGGTCGATTGGGGAAGGGGATCTCCGTGTTCCCCTCGTTTGCATGCGCAGAAAAAATGGCGCGCATCCTGATGCACTCGCCAGAGGAGATGGAGGCACAGAGTCGTTGTCATCCTCATCTCCAGGTCGCCTTCATTTTCTTCAAGCCCGTCCAGCAGCCCTCGTACCTGGAGCAGGTGGGGACACATCGGCCCAAAGAGGACTTCTAACAGTTTGATGTAGTTATAAAACATTCGAATCAGCATCAGCAGGTCTGATGGGAGTTCCACCTTGATTCCGGCAATATGTTTGCGGATGTCGGCAACTGACTTGTGTGTCGACGCTTCATAACAGGCTTCCTCGAGGGCGTCCTCATTCATGGCCTCAAGCGACCGCCACGGGGTGGCAAAAATGGTGATTCCTTTGGTGCACCCAGCATGCGTTTTGTTGTTGTTGGCGAAGAAACACATGAATTTCACCATCTGCAGCAGCTGTGGTGTCACGTACACATTCGGGTTGTGGATGGAGCGGGTCCTTGGTTGCAACAAACTTCGGAGGATTTGGCCTATCACCTCCAAAGTATTCCCTTCTGTCTCCATTTCCTGGTAGACCTGAGCCAGGACAAACAGCGAGCTGTCGTCTTGGCCCAAGCACGCCTGCAGATTTCGTTTCTTCATTGACGTCAGCTTTGAATCCTTGTCGCCCGATTTCATGGCGAGAGCTTGTGCCGTGGTCATGTGAAACGCAATCATGCTGGCGTTGCTGGCTGCTGCTATGGCCAGTTGGTTCTCGTTTTGGCTCCGGATGATGGCGGTAATCATGGCCGCCATATCCACACCCGGCACCATGCCCAGACCTGGTTTGCCTCCGGCCATTGGGTCCGGTATACGGGGAGTCCTTCTAGTGGGGGGCGGAGTTGCTGGACCTTTATGGTGGGGCCTGGCCTTCCAACTGGCTGTGTGACTGCTGCCTCGCTCACAGCGGCCCGCCCCGTGGCTGCCGTCTTTCAAAGAGCAATGGAAATGGGTCCGCCTTGTCTGCCATCCGCAAACAGGCCCTCAAAACTCATGTCTGGGGGTTGTCTGGGGGGTTGCTTGCGTTGAGACTCGACCACTTCCTCATCGAGTTGGGTCTGTGCCCACAACTTTGTGATGACCGCACATGCCTGTTTGGAGCGTTCGATTTTTTTCCAGTCTGTCGACAGGGTGGCTTCCTCTGTCTCGTTGTGTTTGAGACAAGAGTGCAAGACCCCCCTGAACAGCAATTCAAACAGGTGGCATTGAGCCGGAGGTACACCTCTGATAAGCTCTTCCACGCGGCGGTAGGTGGTTCCCATGTATGGGTTGTCTAGGAAGAGCGGGGCCCACATGGCTGGGATGGGGGTTAGTCTAGACACCCACAGTCCGTCCCCCGCTTGCCTGGCAAAATCAAAGAACTTGGAGTCCCGGCCGCGTCCATGGTAGAAGGAGGAGAACCGCCAAGGCTCAATCTCCTCGAGTCCTTCGAGTTGGAACAGCTCATCTTTGCGTCCTCTGAATTTGAACATTGCGGGGGCATCCTTGTTGTCGTCAATCTCACCTTCAAACACCACGACTCGGTCGTCCAGCACACTTGTTGTTTTTTGCGCTGGCCAGCATTGGAGTCCGTGAAGCACAGAAAAATGCAGGTTGCCTCCAATCCGGGTGAGGAATGTTTGTCCTGCGGTATCAGGTGCAAGCGAGCGCCGCGACTTCATCGCGTAGGGCGACGACGATATTTCCAAAATTTTTGACACTTGCCTCCTCCTCGGTCCCATACAATTTTTTTGGCTACTGCCAAGAAGTGCGCAGCAACTGTCCCGGGCACAAACATTTGCTCCACCAGTGGCTGCATGCCATACGGCAGGTTGTTGATGTCTAGGCCCGCTTTGGCTTCGTCGATGGTGATGCCCGTGCTAAACAGTGACTAGACAATGCTTGTAATAAATAGGTGATTACTGAATTATGAGTGAAAAGCTAATTCTAG
>JALLBA010000598.1:0-15800 GCA_036939675.1 Cyclostephanos invisitatus
ACTGCCTTCCGGTTAGAAGGGGAGATCTTTTCTCCGTCCATGTAATGAATAAGGCGATCATGGAAAGTATACTTGCCAACCTCTGCGTCAGTGGGCTCGTCGAGGTCGGAAGGATAGTCGGACGTCCCCCCCGTCAACAACTCCACAGCAGAGCAACTGCTGCTGCTGCTGCTGCTGCTGCTGCTGCTGCTGCTCTGCTACTCGGTCATGGAGTCAATTGGCTGTAGCCGCCGATGAACGACCAACAGCCGGTGACGCAGCGCTTATGGATTCCTTGAGAACAGAGGCAACAGGAACATAGCCTGGACGCTCTTCAGGGGGAGGGTGGTGCGACTGGCTCGCGATACATGCAAGAGCGGCGGTCTTGGAGGCACGGGGAGGAGACTCTCGGAGAGGAGGGGGGGTTTTCCCCTGACGCCATGCCGCACACGAAGCCATAACCTCCTGGCGTGCCTTCTCGCGCTCGGCACGAATATGAGCCGCCACCGACATGGTCGCGGGGGTACTCATCTGGAGCTGCCTCCTGTAAGCACGACGGTTATTCAAGGAAAGCTTGGAGACCCTCGTGGCAGCGGGGGGGGGATGGGGAGGAGGGCCAATGCGCCGTCGACGGGAGCGTCGACCATTTGTGGCATGTTCATGTGGCACAAAAAAGAGAGGCCCAGAAAATTTCTGTGCATCTGCACATTTGCAAGTGCAAAGGTGCAACAAAATCGCGCAAATACGAAAAAACAGCAAAAGACGCCTTCTGACTAGTAGAACTGTTCCAGACTGATCCTTTGTAAACCGTATCGGTGCAAAAAAATCACGGCCTGAGGCATGCTAGGTATTTTATTTTGGCTTGAATCCGAGCTGTAAAAACATCGACGACGTTACATCATCATCAGCTTAAATCATCGTCTTCGCATAACATATCTAACCATACGCTCGGAGTCCTCAGCCGATATCCAATCGATCTCCACAATGTGCGCCGAAGACGAATGTGAGAAAGATGGACTGCTGGGATCGGGAAGTCCGTCCAAGGACCATGCCAAACAACATCGTGTGGTGGTCAGGGGCTGGAAGCGTTATGGATTTTCGTTCGTCTTGACGGCCGCTGCATTCGCCGGGGGTTATGCTTTACATGCAATGTTGTCGTCGGACATCGTTGGGAGCGCGAATGGTGTAGTGGATAACTCAGGAGTGGTATTGGGTTCTTACGAGGATGGATCCGGGACGTCCGACGGGCCCTCGCCGTTGTTCAATGCCTCCTTTACTGAATATCTCATTTCGGGTATGAAGAATATCCTGGAGACGAATAAATTTAGGACCAAAAAATCATTTTACGTCTACGATTCGCCCTTCAACTTGCGATGGCCCGATAGCGAGAGACCGACTTGGGTGAAGAAAACCATACCTTTCAATAAAAAGACACCATACGACAAGCAAATATGTTTCGTTCACGTGGGTAAAGCTGGGGGCTCTACTGGTGAGTTTATCTTTGTAAGCGTGTCATCGCTAGCATTTCACCCGTTCCGCTTGCACGAATTGCTGACGCAATTATGTGTCTATGTTAACCGCATCCTCTTTTTCTGTCTTTTTTCTACAGTGGGATGCATGCTAGGATTCAACCTCCACTGCGAATCTCAAAATGATATTATAGACCTCTTGCCAATAGTTACTACTCATGCTTTTCATCGAGGGGTTAATGATTGCCTTGATGATGCAAAATGTGAGTGATTCATTTGCATCAAGTTTTTAGATTGATGAAAATGTTCAACACTCATTTCTTTATGCCCTAACTTCTGAATATTTCTGTTAGATTACTTATTTGTTGTTCGTGATCCATTAGCTAGAATACTTTCAGCTTTCAATTATGAGCGTCCAAATGCGACGGATCCAAAAGCACATCGAAGTCACGGCCATTTTAATAGATATAAAGTGTATGACGAGTGTAATTTTCAGACTCTAGAAGGTGGGTGATGAACATCTTCGCTTCGTAGCTCATTCATGTTTTTCCTAACATTCACTTCGAATGATCTTGTTCTTGGCGGTTTCTTCCTCTCGTTTTCACAGATTTGGCCCAAAATGGTTTGTTGAATAAAGATCCGAATGGGGTCTCAGACCAGGTACGCCTACAGCATTGCCATTCTCTTGCAATTTTGTGCACGCCATTATAACTTTCTTTTTACTCCCAGTGCCGAGAAAGGGCAAACAGTGCCATATCAGGATTTGGAAGCTATATTGCTCACAGCTATTTTAACTATCAGTATTATGTCCAATCTGTTTTCGGAAGCAAAGCTGATAATTATACATCAACAACACCAAATTCAAACACCCATATTTTAGTGATTCGCAACGAGCACATTGCGGATGACTGGAATAAGATAAATGTCTTACTAGATGGGCATCACGAAGTATTAGAATCATCACAAGTTCCTAGGAACAACGTAAGTCAATAGAGACGAGCTCGCGGTATTTTTGATCTTTTAGAAGCTAACCAATTGAGTCCGACTTTGTTAGCCGACATCTCCCAAAATACCCAATGAGAAGTACCTGAGCGACGACTCTAAAGCCGCTCTTTGTGAGGTCCTTTGTAACGAGATTCAAATCTACAAGGAACTGATAGGTGGGGCAATAAACTTGAACAATAATGATTTCGATCAATCTATAAAAGAATTGCAGCTAACCTGCCCAAAGGAGGCGATTGATAACACGTGCTTGCAGGAGAGGCCTGATTTCCGTGAAAGGATTGAATCCGAAATCGGTGCATCTGCCACCTCAGCATCGCTGATGAGGTCGAAAGGTCCTTGATGATTTTGGTGAAGGTGCAATTCCTTAGTTTTCTTTATACAGGGTATTCATTGTTGTGACATTGGGATTGGTTCGATTTTGCCACTTCAATCTCAATCTCGACAAGCATTCTATTCGTAATCTTTATCTGCAGGGCACACGGGATCAAAATATCACGGCGAAGGAGTGTGGCATCGGGAAAGGTGTTCAGATAGGTCATCATTCCTTCTAAATCGTGATTCAGTAGAGTGGGTTGACTCAAAAACAAAATGGCGGTGCCAACGCGGAAGAAGATCTTAAAACTTCTCTCTACTAACCAAATGTCCCAGATGTGGCAGACAGTGGTGGAGGGCATGGATGGTAAATAGAGAAAAAGTGTTTGAAACCACCCAAGCGCGAAAAGACCCACATTGAGGTCATGGTGCTGAAAATGATCTGCCAACACAGGAAGCTTCTGCTTTATCAAGCATTCAAAGACACGGCAGCATGTCTTTAGACAGCGCAGTTCTGGCCAATACATGTGCTGTAGATTGTAAGTCGAAAAAAAGGTGTCCATGACCCGAAAAACAACTTCTTCAACAACAACTGAACGGGAGTTGATATCATTCATTTGTGCTCTCAGCTCATCAGCTGATATTGTGCGCCAGTCTTCTCTTCCTTCGGTCTCTTCGTTTGGTCTCTCGCCCGTAGGTAGTGATCTTTGTACCTCTCGTAGTAAAATTGTATCTTGCAACACCCGAAGCAAATGAGCGACGATATAATCCATTCCCTGACAGTATCCTACTCCTTCGTGTCTTGCTGCAAGCGCATGCAAGATAGACCTCAGCTTGTTTTGTAAATCCACTTTCATCTCGCTAGTGAGGGCATTTCCACTCAATACAGGATCACTCACTTCTGATTTGGTAATATGTAGAGATAAATTTTGCCTTGAGGGTTTTGCATTAGTATCAAAATCTTCACCGTTTTCGTAAGAAACGATTCGCATGGCTGTTTCGATATTACTCGTGGAGACACTACGTTCTTCGCCGATCAAGCTCCCAACTGGTGAGATCCCGCCCCAGTCACTTACTGTGTCCGTGGGAGTCAGACTTCCACTGCTTCCATTGCTAGAATCGTCCCGACGATCCAGACGAGATGAAAGCTTAAAGTGTTCGGCTCTTGATCCCTCTGGGACTTTGTCCATATAGCTACGGCTGTTCCTCATTATTTCTTCTTTTCCGAAAGAAACAAGAGCTCGCACAATGGAGTCCTGTCTATAACGAGCACCGGTTTTATGAGGAGGCATATTCCCAAAGGCGCGAGTAACGTCTCTTTCTATAACTTGATGCCATTTTCCCATTGCTCCGATATCCTTCAACTTGATGAAGTCACGGCCAATGTACTTCGGTTCAGATCCTCGGTGGGATTGGATTGATGGAATAGGATTCTGTGGCTTGCACATCTCTGTTACCCACAGCCAGAATGATGGCCGAACATACTTGCTCATCCCACCCAATCTAACAGCGCCCCTCATAAGCACATGCTGATTTTCGCTCACAACTCTATTACAAAACACATTCAACCGCTTCATTGTGCACACAGCTACTGGATCTCCGATAAATGATAGAATGGATAACACTATACTCGGTTGATTCCATACTGCAGTTTCAAAAGGACTTGGGCTTTCTTTTGGCACCACATAATTTGGATTGACGTAGACGCTTGGCTTGCTCAATTTCTGATATGAATGGTTTCGTTTGTTACTCCTGCGTACTGTGGAATGTCCTCTGGCTTGTTTAGAGTTCACACCAGATGCTCTCGTTGGCGTAGGAAAAGTTTCAACGTTTTTGTACATATCGCTATGGTCTTCCTCGATGGCCGAAAGTGAATCTCTTGCATTTCCTCTCTCCGAGCCCTGACATGATTTCCAGAGGAACTGAAAAATGGCGACGACCCTATCTTTATTTGGAAATATTAAGTCTTGCATGGAATTACGCTCTCTTCTGAAATAATCTGGTTTACTTGATATTCCCTCATGGACAACTGTTTGACTAAACGGGTTGGTTTTGGCAAAAGGAGACGGTATCCCCGTTACATGTGAAATCCGCTGCAAAAAGTCTACAAAATTAGCAGCAAACTTTTCTGGACTAGGGCGAGCGCTGCTGTCTTCAACGGGGGGCAAGATTTCGAATGTTTCAACGCCTCGATCAATTCCAGTGAGTATTCTTGCTGCTGCTTTTTTGGCGAAAGCAGTGCTTTTCTCGGGAATGGAAGGAGTTGTCATGGATGATGGTTCGTGAGGCAAAATCATGTCGTCTGGATATCCATCACATAGGATTTGGCGAGGGTGCGGATCATTCTCTGATACGGGTCTCATATTGCAGTGCAGCTTCAATACAGTTGCGTTTACGTATTTGCAGATAAGGTTGAAGCTTTCGTCATCACGCGCAATTGCAAGTACCCGATCGGACTGGACAGTGGTTTCGGCACTAATATCGAACGCTGAGAATGCAGCAGCTATTGGCGAGTTTGTTGGCAAGACTTCATCGAAGAGCCAACGAAGGACTGAAGCAAGCGACCCTTCTCCGTTTTCACCGAGGCTCACCTCAAACGATTCATTCAGATTGTCGTCCGGATTTCTTCCCGTGGTGCCAAGCTCGTGGTGTTTCCCATCTATAAAATTCGTTGCCGCTGCAATAGATTTCGCGTTTGATTCATTGTCGCACAACATCCAAGCTGATGATGCAATGCTACTCTCGTCTTCAGCACGATCGGGTATCTTCCATGGGCTAAAGGCACCGCGGGTGAGTTCGCCTACTACAGCTTCTGGGCTCCCGATAAGGGGTTGTGCTATTCTAGTGATGGGTGCGTACTGCTCTTCAAATTTCGTCGCCGCCTTGGAGGTAGCCATCACAATCTTTTTTGCCATGCGCTTGTGGCCAGCAAGGTCCAATTCTTCTATTAACGACTGAGGTTTCTTTTTCAGGGGTGATTTGGAAATATGGATTTTGAAGTCTATAGAATCGGATCTTCTGTGCGACGCTGATTCGTGTGATGATTTAGAATTCGAGGGAGAGTCATCGTTGGAATTCTTGTTAGAGGTGTCTGGCTCGATGCCTTTGCTTCTTTCCCACTGGCGAAGTTTGTCTTGTGGTGGAGGGGGTATCTTGAACAACCTGGCCGACGAGTTGATGCTATCAGTAACGTCGCCTCCCCTAGGATCTGCCTTGGAAGGGACATCTTGATCAGGCTCTAACGGCGATTGCTGCTGAGGGGTATGTGCAAATTTGCTGTACATAGTCGCATCAAAAAACTCAGATTCGTCGTCAACTTCTGAAATTGCATCCGGATTTCGATCCCAACGGTCAGCCCGACTCAACGGAGTGAAAAATGTGGATATAGCAGCGCCAGAGCCGACATTGGGAAATTGATCCGATCGAAATGTATCAAGAACTTCCTCGTCAACGCGGTCATTTTCATCATCGTGTATGATCCTGTCCATGTCTTGATAGTTTTTTACCTCGACGCCGAAATCCTCGTCGCTATCGCATCTCAAATTCCAACGACCTGTTTCTATCTCAGCGTCGACAGACGAATCGTCGCCCTCTCCGAATGCTCCGCTGTTATACAAATCAACGCGCTCCTTCTGCGACAATAATCTGGTCGATGCCTCATCTGTGCCCATCAATGCCTCCCCATTATCCGAGGGAAGTATTCCCAGCTGAAGCAAAGGCTTGCAGTGGAATTCTGCATTCTCCTTCTCTTCTTTATTGCGTGCCTTCGATCGCTCCAGTGCATCGTTCCCGTCCAAGAAACCGTCGACGTCCCAGGCTGCGTCGGCGGTAAGGAGTGAATTATCGACGCAGTCGGCTCCCGTAAAAGGCCCCAGCGAAAAGTCGGGTGGGAATAATTCCTCGGCATTGGACCCATCCTCATCGACCATCGATTCCGTCCCCACCTCGTTCGAAAACCGCGCGTCATCCGTCACAGTCGAGGTCCCCCCCGCTAGACCTTCCACGCCGGGGGCGATCGCAGTCGTCGTCATCGACGGTCCCTTCCTCAGGTGCCTGCGATCGCGCCGTCCCGTGTGTTTCGTCGAAGTCGTGAACGCGTAGGTTCGCGGCATCGACGTGCACTCGTCGTTCACCGTGCTATTCGTTCCGCCGTCCCCCCGCGCACATGCTGCCGCCATCCTCGCTCCCTCCTCGTTCCCTGAGGCGATGACCAATTGTGAGGAGGAGGACGACGACGACGACGACGACGACGACGACGACGACGACGACGACGTCGTGATAGGAGCGGGCGGATCGCATACGACGCCAAGGACCGCGTCGGACGCCATCGTCGACGGCGACGTATGACTCGTCCCGAGCACGCCGTCGGGGTTACCCTGGGACGTTGCGTCATCGCGAGGAGGGAAGGCCGAGGACACGGCGGGGTCGTATTCGCATTCGCCGCGAATGCGATCGACGTCGGCGTTCGCGTCGTCCGGCCTCGTCACTCGGGGGAGGAACGCTTTCGGGATGGTCACCCTCCCCGAGGCGACCCTGTCTGCCATTGCCATCCTGCGCCTCCTCCTCGGTGACGACGGCGACGGCGACGGCAACGACGACGTCGTCCTAACCCCCGACGTCCCCCCTTCGTCGTCAACTCCTCCTCTCCCTACGCCATCATCGTCGTGCCCATCGTCATTATCGTCCCTTCCCGCGGTCGTGATCGGAGTGGCGGTGGCGGGTTTGGTACTGGCGGTCATCGACGACGACGGCCGCACCCGAGGACGATAACCCCTCCCGCCACCACCCTCCCGTCGTCGATTCATGGCGGTGCGGCCGTACGCCGACGCCAGCGTCGAGACGATGGGGGATCGGGAGGAGGAGGAGGAGGATGCGACCAACGAGGACGACGATCCCACGTCGCTCGGGGGGGGGACGTCGTCATCGTTCGGGGACGGCGACGGCGGATGCGGATGATCGTCGGGGGATTCTTCCCCGCCTCCTCCGTCTCCCCTCCCATCCTCGTCCTCCTCCTTCTCCTCGAAGTCCACGCGCAGTATTTGATCGAAGGAGGATGCATCATCGTCGCCCGCACTTCCCCGCCCCCCTCCCTCGACCATCGCAGACATCCCAACGATTCGACTCGCGATTCGCGCATTGGTAACGTTCATCATGTCCCCGGGGTGGAAGGCGTCGGAGAATGCGACCTCCGAGAAGGCATCGTCGTTGTCGTCGTTATCGTTGCTCTCGTCGTCGTGATTCGACGACGACGACATCGTCGTGCCCCCGACGGGCGCTGTTTGATCCGTCCCCTCCTCCCCCCCATGCGCCATATCATCGCGCATGATGTAATTAATTTCCCCCCCCTTTTTATAATCGCGGGTTTATATAACAACGCCCCGGTCGACGAATTCGCGCCCTCCTCTTAACAGCGGGGAGAGGCGGGGGGGGGGGGGGTCGCGACGTCGAACGACGGGGCGGGATGGCCAAGGGGCAACATCCGTCGAGAGATTATTTCCGCGTTTTTATTCGTGTGCGGCGTGGCGTGGGCCGTTCTCTTTTAAGTATATTTTTAAGTACGAAATCGTACGATACTGCACACCTTCAATTTTCTTGCAGAGGAGCAATTATGTTTGGCCCTGTCTCTACTGACCCCAGTAAACCGAGCCCTCTCTACCTAGTCGATTGAATAAAATCGGGGTGGGCATGCACTTTCTGATTTTTGGGAAAGTTCTCTGCACCCAGTATGAAAAGCACACAAATAATGAACATGTTGATTGCATGAAGACGTGAATTGCCATAATAATATGTAGTAGTTGCCAATTACGATTGGACCTACGACGGGTGTTTTGAACATTATTTATGAATAAAGTGGAGACTAGAATATAGTGTTCATGTTGTTATGAAGTACTTATTCATTAAGAAACCTCCCCACACGATGATCAGAGTTGTTGCCATCTCCTCATCTAATTTACCAATAACTCGCCAAAGAAAGCTTGTCCCGTCTCCTTACCTCCTATACCAATGACTCGCAAAGTTGAAATACAATGATAGGACCCCCCTCTCGAATGTGCAGCGAAACCCGCTCTTCCTGCTCTTGTTCCACTGCCTATTGATAATCTTGAACGCCACGTCCTCGTAGGGTGGTCCGGCCGTGAATCTCAATATGCAAAAGTCGTCCGTGTCAGCCCTCTCGAGACGGTACTGCGGCGTACGCGTCTTGTCGATGAGATCGGGGTAAAAGACGTTGAACTTGTACCCCTGCACGATCTTGGGCGGGGGGTTGTCGTGGTCGTAGTGTGTCTTGTTGTACGCGTTCCAATCGTACCCCGTCTTGACGCGATTGAAGTACCTAGGCTTGCGGGGACGGTACTTGTCCTGCCACGAGTACGACATGCGCCCGCCTGCGCCTTCGATGTTGTCGAGGTCGATCTCGTCATCGAGGCCGAGTTCCTCCTCGAGATTTCCGAAGTCCGGCTCGACCCCCTGTGGCAGGGGCATGGCGGACGCCGCGGCGTGATCGCGCCGGGCCGATGTCCCCCCGTCGGCCTTCCCGTCGGAGTGGGAGTTGTCCTCCCCCGACAGGGCCCTCTTTCGCAGCTCCTCTCGCCTCGCCTCCAACTTCTCAAGCTGGCGAACTAACATTTTCGAATGTATCTCCGACAATTCCATCTTGGCAAGGTGCACCCTAAGTTGATTGAGCACGGTCGTCCAGTAGTCGAAGTCGACCACGCCGTCCTCGTCGAATCGGGAGGTTCCGCCATCGCCGCCGCGCAATTTACGCTCGATATCGGATTTCATCTGCATAAGGGCCGCCATGGACTGTCCCTCGAACAGGCCGCGGATGTCCATCACGAGCGAGGCGTGTCCCCCCCCCTCGCCGCCAGTTTTCAAGTACTTTATCTCGTCCGACGTCACCGTGTGCAACGCGTCCCAGTATCGTATCACGGCATTGGCCTCCCCCCCCTCCCCCTCACCCGATTCGCCCCCCCCTCCTCGTCGTCGTCCTCCCCCGACATCGTCGTCGTTCGTACCCGACGATGCGTCGATGGCCTCCCTCTCCAAAGTGCGAAACGCTTCGACGTCGACCAGCAGTCCCTCGAGCTCCGTAAGTTTCAGATCCCTCAGGAGGGCGTACGGCTCCTCCAAATTCGCCTCGAGCGTACCCAACTCCTCCAACGCGCTATACTTCTCCCTGTACTTAACCCCCGCTCCATCAGAGATGTGGCCGTCCGAGCCGAAGAGGAGCACGTTCTGCGCGAGAACGTCCACGGGTCGTTCCCTCCCTTCGACCAGGCGTATCGCGCTGCGTTGTCTCTGCTGTCTCAGATGGAATTCCTCCTCCTTCCTCGCCCACTCGTCATAATTCTCGAGCTCCTTCATACGCGACTCCTCCGCCTTGAGTCGATCCATCTCCTCGAGGTGATGCTCCCTCGCGAGACGACGCTGCCGCACCTTCTCGATCTCCGCGAACGTCCTGTCCTGGAGGACGCGTCGGCCCTTGGTATTCTCGCCCCCCTCGTCATCGTCCTTCCTTGTAGCAGTTTTCGTCGACGAAGCCGCAGCTCCCCCCCCACCCCCCACCCCCTTCTCCTCCTTCTTCCTCCACGTGAACATCTCGTGCAAATTCGGATCCCTGAACGGATTGTCCTCGGGCGTGTAGCCGAATCGTGCCGTGATCCGCGCGGCCCTACGTGCGGCGCGTCGTTCCTCTCGCTCGTCGAGCGTCTCGTCCCGTCGCGCGAGTTTCGCGAGGAGGTTGGCATTGGGCACGACGACGGCCGCCTCCGCGGACGACGTCTTCTTCTCCGATCGACCCTTCTTCCTCTCCCTTCCCCCCCCCCTCGATTTCTTCTTGGACGACGACCGCTTGCGACGTCTTCGGGGGGAGGACGATCGGCTGCTGCCGGAGGAGCTGTCATCCGACGACGACGATGAGGAAGACGACGATGAGGAAGACGACGACGAGTCGCGCCTGCCCCTTTTCTTAGACCGCCGCGACGACGACCTCCCACCGTCGCGTCGTCCCAGTCGCGACGACGACGACTTCGTTTCGTCGCGACGTCTCCTACCATCTCGAACGCCACCGTCGCCGCCTTCGGTGGCACCACCGCGGTCATCCTCCTCCTTTCGACGACGACGATTATTGCCTCCCTCCTCCGCTCTCCCGCGATCGCGACGCGATTCCGATGGAGATGAAAACGGTGATGACGGCATTTTGTGTGTGTTATGATATACTATTTTGGGGGGATTGGTGGTGAGACGACAGACGGTATTGGGACAATAATATGTATTCCCACGTAGAGTTTTACTTTCCTACTTGAATCCAAAATATAAAATGACGATGATGACGCCCCCGCGGCCCATCCCGCCACTCCTCCTCCTGCTCCCGCTGCTCCTGACATTCGCATCCCCCCTCGAGCGAGCATGCGCGTTCATGCCCACCCCCTACGGCCTCGTCTCCTCAGATGGCATCAATGTCTCGAGGGGGCGATGGCGGACGAGTGGGGGATCGTCGTCATCGTCGCTGTCGGCAACGGCGACGGCGGTGGAGCGCGTCGCAATAATAGGCGGCGGCATCGCGGGACTGTCGTTGGCTCACGCCCTCCTCTCGTCGAATATGCGCAGCGAGTTCCCGCCGTCGACATCGGCCGATGGTGGGACGATGACGATGAACGGCATCGGCGTCGACGTCTTCGAATCCCGTCCGGGATTCGATTACGAACTCTCGGGTTCCGGGATACAGCTCACGGGAGGCATGGTCGCATTGCGTCGTATCTCGAAGAGATTGCAACGGAAAGCGTGCGATGCGGCACTGCCGTTGGTGGGTGTGACGTCGAGGTGCCGTCCTTGGTTCGGCGGTGGAGGCGGAGGCGGCAACGACGTCGAGGGTTGGAAAATCCTCGACCTAGACGTCAGGAAGACCATCCTCGACGACGATGCGAAGAATGAGAAAAACGAGCACGGTGACGACAACGACAGTGGCAGTGGTCAGAATCGGTCGGGACTCGTGACGGAGGATGGGGAGGTCCTCGCTTATGCGATGATGAGGGGGACGCTCCAGCGCGTATTGCACGAGTCATTGGTGGACGAATACGGATTGAAGGTAATGTTCGACAGGCGCCTAACGGGGATATCCTACGCTTCGCATCCTACGTCTTCATCGAAAAAGGGGGAGGAGGAGGAGATACGCGAGGGGATCATATGCGAATTCGATGACGGGTCGACCTCGGGGCCATACGATCTGGTCGTCGGCTGCGATGGCATACAGTCGGCCGTACGTCGTTACGTGAACGATGGCGCGATCCGATCGGATGCTTCCTCTTCGTCCTCCGCCATATATTCCGGATTGCGCATCACCTTCGCCATACGCGACGGCGATACGAAGTCTCCCGTCGCCGCCGCCGATGTCGAGGGATGTCGATTCAACCAATATTTCGGCAATGGCGCATACGCGTTGACGTCGTCGTACGGGACCGGTACGAACAACCCGCCCGCACGTGGCGCGTTCGTCGTATATCCCGACGAGAATTACATCGGGCCATTTAGACGGCCGAGGACGTCGAACGATGCCGACGACGGCGGGTTGGCTGACGAGTCGTCGTCCCCGGTAGATCCGGCCCCCCCGGATGAGAATCCGGACTGGACGCAGGACCGACGGGCGTCGCGCGATCGCGTCGCGAATTGCCTGGAGGTGCTGCGATCCGCCCGCGTGCCTGGTGCGGAAAGCGTTTCTGAAATTGTACGCCTTTCCGACCGATCCTTTGACCTTGGGGTGTACCTCCACAATCCGTTCTCATGGAACGGTTGGGTCCGCGAAGTTCGCAAAGGGGAGGCTTATGGCGGCTCGAGGGGGGGGGCTGGGTGGAAAATCGGCGGACCATTTTTTGGGAATGAGGGTACTGGCAAGTTCGTCGTCATTACGGGGGATGCGTCTCACGCCATGCCACCATTCTTGGGACAGGGTGCGAATCAGGCGTTGCAAGAGTGAGTTGTGACGTTGGCGATTTGTTTTGGGTTTGTATTTTTTGACGGCAGTAAGAACTGACACCATTTGGTACATATCAACAGCTCGTGTATGCTGGCGGCCAAGATACATCAGTACAATTCACAGCTCCAGTCTGACGCCGATATTTCATCTTACATCAGACAAGATATGATGTCACTGTTGAAGGAATACGAAAGTCGACGGTGGTTGCCCACGACTAGCATCACCGCCAAGGCAGCATTTTTGGGTGAGTTGGGATCAAGTTGATAGTATCTTCGCGTGGAATGGAAAAGGACCGTGCGCTTACCTCTCTCGCCCAATCATTTATTTCGTTCAGGATATTTGGAAGTGGGTCCTGGATTATTCGCAAATATCAGGTGAGTTCTTGAGTGTGCTTGAGCACGCAAATACTCTAACTTAATGCGTGTTGGGCCTGACCATTGCAAATGCTTCTTTCGACTGCATCTTTTATCTGCAGGGATGTTTTCTTTTTCGCTATGGTGGGTACATGGCAATTATTCTTCTTGATTTGTCGTCGTAGTTGTGCACGCTACTCCTCACACTCTCTTCTCAACCCCAATCTCAGGGGAAAGTTGGGGTCGTGAAAAAAGTATTCATGGATGCAGCGACTCCAAAAATGTGACCAAATGGACCGGCAAACTATTTATGCATCGAAAGCAATTATTGTCCCTGCTGTTCTTCTCACTTCATCGGAAGTGAGGAGATCATAAGTAATCTCTCATCATTAAAATAGAATCTTTACATCATAATAAAAGATGCGGTATCTAATTCCCCTCTCTCTAATAGAGAGAACGAGAATTCACAATTTGAATTGCCTAAATGACAACCATGACGCATAGAGTAGAAATGAAGGAAAGCACGAGTCCAACTTTTCCAGGCACACTCACTCCTCCAGAGCTCATGGTGCTCGAAGTAGGCGATTTAGAAGGAACGACCGGACAACACAAAGCCTCGATCTCACTCATCGATTCACACAAATCCGACCCTGCTTTGGCAGTCACATTTGTCATTCCCTCGAGCATTTCCTTACAAGTCTTTGTTTCCCCTGCACCCCCTGGTTGGACGTCTTCATATCCGGCGGTGGCGCCATTCGGGCAAATGATGCATGGATCAACAGCCGCCGAAGTAGAAGATGTTGTGGTTGTTGATGTAGTGGTATCATCCACTGGCAATGGAGTAGGAGTAGGAGTTTCTTCAGCTTCAGGAGGGCAGCAAAATGCAACATCAATGGCATACGCAAACACACATGCATCGGACCCAGACTCGAATCTCATGGCATCTGTACTGAGATCGGCGCATGTTAGAGTATTCCCCTCGTATTCAGGGACAAAATCGTCTCCAAGAGAGGCAGTGACGCCATCAGGGCAAATTATGCAAGGATTCACAGGTTCAGAGTAGCAACATTGCAACTCGTAAAATTCAGCATATCCGCAGTCTTCGGTGCCAGATTCATACTTATTGGCCTCATCAATGAGATCCGCGCATGTCCTTGAATCCCCATCATTGGCGTATGGGGCATAATCATCTAAACCAGTGCTGGGGCCATCCGGACAAATGATGCACATATTCTCAGGTAGAGCATCAGCAGGGCAGCAATATTCAACATCGATGTCATACAATGCACATGCATCGGACCCTGACTCGAGATTCATGGCACCTTCAATGAGATTCGCGCATGTATAGGTATTACCATCATATTCAGGGATATACTCCTCCCCTCCAGTAGCAGTGACGCCATCAGGGCAAATGATGCAAGGATTCGCAGGTTCAGAGTAGCAGCATCGCAACTCGTAAAATTCAGCATATCCACAGTCTTCGGTGCCAGATTCATACTGCTTGGCCTCATCAATGAGATCCGCGCATGTCCTTGAATCTCCATTAGCAGCGTATGGGGGGTAATCAGGAAAGTCGGTTCCCTCCGAGCAGATAATACAGGGATTATCGACCCCAGAATCCAACGTAGACGCTGTCGTTGTTGTCATTGTTGCTTCGATGGTATCAGGGGAGGGAGCAATGGCCGGGGGAGGGCAGCACAAAATCTGGTAGATTTTGCTAAATGCACACGTTTGTGAGCCAGCATCAAGAGTCATTGCTTTATCGATCAATTCCGTACACGTCATCGAGTTACCGTTGGATGCATTTGGGATAAAGTCTTCCTCGGCAGTGGCGCCATCCGGGCATATGACGCATGGGTTATCAACTTCAGCAGCCAAAGTGGACGAGGTTGTTGTTGTTGTTGTTGATGATGGGGGGGTGTCAATCAAGGGCACGGGAGTTGGAGAAGGGGTCACAGGAGTGGGAGGTGGGTTTACCACTGATGGGCAGCAATCCAATTCAACCATTTCTCCATGAGCACCACAGAAACTGGAACTGCTTTCGAACAGTGCGGAAGCGTTAATCAGTTGATCACAAGTTAATCCCAAGCTTGGGACGAAATCATCACCAACGGTGGCGCCATCAGGGCATATGATGCAGGGATTCTCGGGTGCAGTGAGGCAGCATGCGAGTTCATTAATCTCAAAAGATCCGCACACATACGACCCTGATTCGAAGTATGGAGCCATTTCATTGAACTGCGCACATGTCGTGAGGTCCCCACTTTCTGCATATGGGGCGTAACTGTCACCTTGAGCTGCAGTGATGCCATTGGGGCATATGGTACAGGGATTCTGAGGTTCAGTGTAGCAGCAAAAGAACTCTACCAACATATCACCCATTTCGCATTCACCGGTCTCAGACTCGTATTGCTTGTAAGTTTCGATAAGCTCCGCACATGTTGTGAAATCCCCGCTTCCTGCGTATGGGGCAAAATCCTCGCCTATGGAAGCAGTTACGCCATTCGGGCAAACGATGCAGGGATTCACTACCGAGCCCCCCGGAATGAACGGCGTATCATCCACAGGCACTGGAGTTGGAGAGGAGATCACGGGAGTGGGAGGTGGGTTTACCGCAGAAGGGCAGCAATCCGACTCGTCCATTGCACCCAGAACTGCGCAGTAGCTAGATTCGGTTTCAAATAGTGTGGCAAAGCCAATCGATTCATCGCA
>JALLBA010000599.1:0-15799 GCA_036939675.1 Cyclostephanos invisitatus
ATCACATATCAGCTGAGAGTTGCCCAGATTTGTAGCAAAATTCCAAAAGCTTGGTTGGCATGAGCGGCCGTAACGTGGTGGGGACACATCCATATGCGCATCCAGCTTAATACCCCTATCCGAGGGTTATCTCAGGGTTATCTGAGTACCCCCTTACCTCTTACCCATTACTCACCATGATCTATCACAGGCACAATAGACCTATAAATTAGATCAGTTCCTTAACTCTATGTCAATAGATCAGCAGAACTAATCTAACCTTCAATCCTCCATCCCATGGAAGTCAAGTTCGAACTCTACTGAACCGGCTGTCAAGGCTGTCATCACAATAGGCGCTTTCTCTATCATCACCACCACTCCCAACGTGTTTGGTATTAGATGGTGTCTCCTCAGTGGAGTACTTTCCATCATTATTGGCACATACAAGACTCCCCCCCTTCGGATTCGCTATTCCTAAAACACCTCCTCTGACATGTCCGACACAGTCTCAGCGGAGTCCATCCGGACACAGATGCCTCATGACAAGCTCACCCGCATCATTGGCGAACCCACCCACAAACACCTACGCCTTCTCGAGAAGGATCTTGCCGCCAACCTCATGGCCATTCCTTGCCCATGGGGACACGGAAAAGGACACCTCGGCCTCCTCCAGGACCCAGTGCTCTATTTCCAACGCAACGGCGCCGCTTTCGTCATCCCAGCCGCCGCTCCCCCAGATTATCCCATCAATCCACCTGTGGCCACACCTGCACGCGAAGCCGCCCGTGCTGCCAACCTCGCCGATCGCAAGGCGTGGAATACCTACCTGATCGTCGCCACCATCACTCGCGACCAGTTTGCCGCAGCCATCAATGATGTCTACTATGCGGCCCTCGACGACCCCACCGAAGGTCTCAAAGCATGCACCCTACGCGACCTTGTCACACACGTTCGCACCACCTACGCATCCATCTCCCAACCCGAAATCGACGACTACATGGCTGACTTCCACACCGGCATCGATTTGGCACTCCCCCTTGCCGTCTACACACGAAAACAAGAGAAATGCCAAACGTTCGCACTGGATGCTGGAGTTCCCATCTCCAAAGCAACGATGGTCACCACCGGGACAAAGGCGGCTCTCAACAGCAGAGGGATGGAACTCGCATGGCGCGAGTGGAAGCATTGTCCTGTCCTCGACCAAACGTGGAACAACTGGAAACTCCACTGGTCCGTCGCTTTCACCGAATTGCGCGACATCCATCGCATGACATCCACCGCAGGGGCGTTCACAAATCAAGTCGTCGCCGAAGCCGAGCAAGCCGCGATGATGGCCCGTTCCCTCGACAACCTCGCCAACGCCGCTCTTCAGAAAAACGACACCGTCGAGAAGCTGGTAAGTGCCAACGAACGCCTCGCAAAAGCACTCGCCGATGCCAATGCGGCCATCACATGTCTCCGTCTCCCAGGCACCGCGACCACCACCACGGGCACGGCGCCACCCGCGCGCCCTGCCAATGCCACTATTCCTGCATGGGACCCGCAGGGCTACTGCTGGATGCATGGTTGGAAGGTAAAACTCGGGCACTCCAGTGGCACATGCTCCCAGCGCAAAGAAGGCCACGACACAACGGCCACCCGCACCTCCACCAAAAATGGCAGCAACCTCAACATGAGGTGGACCGGGCCCAAACCCTGATGGTGCGAGCCAGCGGACACATCGAAAATAGATGTAGCTAATCACGTTATAGCGAACGCTTTTCACCTAGTCTCCGGCTGCGCCAACCCTCCCAACCTCAATAAAACTGCGTTTATCGACACTGCTGCCTCCAAACATTTAGTCACCCCGACGACGCAAACATCTCCTGCAACCAGCTCAGAACGCATAACTGTCATCCAACCAGGCGGCGACAAAATGCGTACAACACATGCCGTCGAC
Organism: Cyclostephanos invisitatus; assembly: GCA_036939675.1. Lineage (NCBI taxonomy): Eukaryota > Bacillariophyta > Thalassiosirophyceae > Thalassiosirales > Thalassiosiraceae > Cyclostephanos > Cyclostephanos invisitatus. Next base: position 1,919 of record JALLBA010000599.1, read on the forward strand.
CTCCTCCTCGGCAAGTTACCTCCTCACGCCCGGATGGCACATTTCCTTCCAGGCCTCACGAACAACCTTCTGTCTGTTCCGGTATTATGCGACGCAGGATGTGAAGTTTTCTTCAACGCCACGGGTTGCGAAGTCACACTCAATGGCGAAGTCATCCTCGGCGGATGGCGCGACCCCCAACATCGCCTCTGGCGAGTACGCATCGTCGATGACGGGTGGACAACCGACTTCAAGGTCGCGGACGCCACTGCCACACCCCCTCCATCGTCCGCAACTGCCCACAGCCTATATGACTGCGACAACACGCAACAACTCACACGCTTCTATCATGCGTGCCTGTTTTCACCGGCAAAATCAACGTTACTCAAAGCGATTAATCGGGGCTATCTTAAAGGTTTTCCCAGCCTAACGGCCGCCAGGGTCAGCCGGCATGTCACAATCAACGATGCCACCAAAAAGGGTCACATGGATCAAACTCGCCAAGGCAAACGCCCTACCTCTCGAAGCAATCCCTCCATCATCCTCATCGACGACGACAACGCCACGATGATGTTCTTGTGCCTCCCACCAACAACGCAGACTCCAATCTTGTCTACATGACACTCGCCAACACCGCCGGTAGAATTTTCACCGATCAAACCGGACGCTTCCCCATCACGAAGGTACTTTTTGTTCGACGCCACCCCCATGGCGCCACCTGGTACCGAAGTCCTCATCCACTTGAAACCAACTCGACGCAAATCTTGGGCCTTACATGCCTCCACTGGTTGGTACATCGGACCATCCTTAAAGCATTACTACTGCATCCGCGCCCTCATGGAAGGCACCGGCGGAGAACGTCTCTCCGACACCTTCAGATTTAAACATCACGCCATGCCCGTACCCACGATCACCTTGACCGATCGCATAGTTGCTGCAACGAAAGCACTCACGGATGCAATCTCTGGCGTTCAAGAATTGCCTCCCGACGAACTTCAGGCCATCACAACACTCCGTCTTCTCATCCTCGGCAAAACGGCACCCACCGACACAGGTCACTTGGTCCGAAATACCAGAACATTACGAATGCATCCAATCGTCTAAAATGAGGGATGTTCTTGTACCGCTATTGGGACGCGATGGGATATACACGAAGTGCTCGTATGCGCTGTATCATCCGGACGATCTCCCGGGCGGTGGCAGCAGTGGTGATCGCATCGGCACGTGGCGGGACCTCGCGAGACCGAACGAAAAGTGGCCCAATGAAAGGAAGCCGAATGGGGGATGAAGGAAGGGGTGATCCGTTCCATCCGCCACGGATGACGATGTTGTCATCAACGCAACCAACGCGACGATGGAAGGTGGGACGATGTACGAATGCTCGTCGTCCCATCCCGCGAATGCCACTACCACGAACGTCGACATCGATAGGTTCGTCGGCATGCCGAGGGTCATGGGCGATTATCGTAGGGCGGTATGGACGTATGCGAAGGTGAGGGGTGTGCTCGGAATGGCTCGTGGTGGCAGTGCTATCGAATCCACGTGGATCGGCACGTCGATTTCATCGGGCGGCATGGTTGTGGATGCGGGGGACATGCAATCCCTCGAGGAACTCCTACGTCCACTACTGGAAAGTTCAATCCCGATCCTCGGGGGATGCGTATCGAAGGAGATGATACGGAATATGGTCGAATGCGCCGTGAATCGTATGCCGCGGGCAGATGACGAAGACGATCGCGAAATATTGGAGATGGAGGCCATCCGCCATATGTGCAATTACGTCCGTCATCACACGTCATCGGCCAACAGGAGCCTGTGCGACGTCTCGAATAATCAGTCGTCGAAATTGAGCGTATATTTGGCGTTGGGACTGCTTTCTCCACGACAGGTCTATCATTGCGCACTCGATCAAATGCGGCGGGAGGAGGACGATTTCGAAAATAATGATGCAGGGGCGGGCCCGAACTGGATCATATCGCATATGGAAATGCGCGATTACTTCATATTCGACTCGTTCCGGAACGGAGTTTCCGCGCATAACTTGTATCCGATGGGACATCCGACGCGCAAACCGCGATGCGACGGTTTCGCTACTCCTCGGGAGTGGCTGCCGCTGAAGTCGAACGAGGGCGCATTCACGCTGTGGGCGAGTGGCAGAACTAACTTGCCGCTCGTGGACGCGGGCATGAAGGAGCTCGTGACCTCTGGGTACATCTCGAATCGGATAAGGCAGAATTTGGCATCGGTATTAACGAAAGACCTGCGTCTCGATTGGCGACTCGGCGCCGAATTCTTCCGACTGTGCCTGGAGGATCACTGTCCCAGCGCGAATTACGGCAATTGGACATACTTCGCGGGCGTCGGGGGCGATCCAAAAGATCGACACTTCAGGACCGTGTCCCAGGTTCGCCGGTACGATCCGGACGGTACGTACATACGGAAGTGGATCGATAGATTTGACGATGTGCGAGATGTTGACGAGGATTGCGTCGAGGTTATGCTGCGTCCCTGGGATTTCCTAAAGGATTGGGGCACGCCCATGGTTGCCCCCGACACTCAGTTGACTTGGCAAGATAAAGAGAGATTGAAGAATACGGGAAGGATATGCGACTAATACATTGATTGATGCATGTCATTCTCGTCCGTTCCATCTCAACACTTTTTGTCAATCATTAAGAGTAAGCAGATGATCGTGCTAAAATAACATGTGTTCTCTGTTGGAATGAGAGAGCCCGCCCGTCAGCTCTCGTTAAGTGGTTTACTTGAGTGTCATCCCAACTGGCTCGCCCAAAGGCATTTCGTCGACCTTGAAGTCTTCGGTTGCAATTAAATGTTCCCTTAATTTTATCTCTAAGTCGAATTGCAAAATTATAATGTGTGAAATGCCCAAGCACACTCCTGTGGCGCATTCATTGTGCCAACAACGCAACACTGGTAGGACTATTTGGCCTCACAGTTGTTTTTCTCTTCCTCACCTCTCCTTTGAGGTATTTCACTTTTGCACATGCGTCTTTCTTAGACTCTGTGAAGGTGTTCTAAATTGGGTTCTTAGACTTCTCAACTTGAGTCATACCCATTATCAAATCGCGTGACCTCCTGAAATGACTTCCTTGTAATGGCTTAGTCATGAAATCAGCCACCATCTCTTTAGTGGGGCACCATTCGACCTCAATCTCCTTCATATTGATCCTGTCAGTGATGAGGTAATATCGAATATTGATGTGCCGAGTTCGCTTTCGCTTGATGCCATGCCATTTCTCTCTAATAACATAGAACTCTTATTGTCTTGCAGCAAGAGGCATTACCCCATATCCCTGAGCCATCAGGAAATACGCAAGGATCATAGGTGTTGAGCTTGAATCCCTTGGATCTCAGACTCTTGACAAACTTCTTATAGTAAAGTAGCAAAGCCACCATGGTACCATATAAAGCAGTCAAACATTGGACAAGCAATCGCTCCTTGCCTTTCTTTCCAATTGTTACATATGCCCCATAGACATCCGGTGCTAAAGAAACCGAGATATCAACTAAGGGACCACGAATTCGGTAAATGCTCTGTCCCCTTCGTCCTCAACAACCGTCTGAACGAATTCATTCAGAATGTCCACAATAGTGACATCCCTATTCTCATCTGCATCAATAACGCACATAAGTGACAGCCTCTGTGGATATGGTAGGGGAACTTGCATCATCTTTCAGCATGTATCCCCGCTGCTTATTGCCTCCAGCTACCTGTCAAGCTTTCAGCACACCATCTCATATCCTTTCGACAAAGACATGTGACTCCAACACCTTTTTACTTTGCTCGGGGGTTAGATTTTTCCAATGCATAGGCTTGAACGTGTTTTGCCAATGAGGTTGAGTCTCCATCGGACTCTTCGGCTTCTGTACCCCACTTCTTAAGTGCAGCCTTGAGGAATACCTGGGCCATCACCATTCCGACAACATCAGCGTGTTGGTGATCACCTTTTTGCATCAGCTTGACGGACATCTGTGCAAATGCCATCAATCTCTCACTCGTACCAAGAGAAGTAGTGATCTGAGCCAATGCAACTTGGTACTTGTTACCTTGCATGCTCGGAATATATTTCTCCGGCGGTTTCTTTACACGAGCATTCCGTGCAGCCATACCAAGAGTACGAGATGCAGCAGCTGGTGCATCCAGCATAGGAGGTTCTGCATTGAGACCACCATCTAAGTCAGTATCGAAGACAGCATCATCGAACACTTGAGGGGTGTTATCATGAGGGACACCCATATTCACTCCTGTGGGCTCGTGAAGGACAGTGACATGAACCAAATCCACTCATGGGATATCATCAGCCCTGCTGTCTTCTATTTAGAACACTCCTGGTGTCATGTCAGGGGCTGGCGGGATGGACGATGTCAGGTCTTCAACAACAGATTCATCCTCCACATCACCAGCATCATCAACGGTATGTGTATAATTGCCGATGGCTCTTCCAAGGTGATCGGTAAACACCAACAACAAACATTTGGCACGGCCAAGCACGTTCACTCAGTCTACAAAGGCCGAGGGCATAGGACGAGTACGAGCAGCAAGGCTATTGCAAGGAGTCACATCCTTGGCAACTTGACAATAGCTTCTAAACTTCAGGTGCGATTGACTCATGTGCAACTTTGCATCAGTCATAATGGCATTTTGAGGGTAATACTTCAACCCACTTTTCCGAGGAAAGCTATTCATGAACGGTACGATATGCAATACCATTTGTATCAAAATATGAGCCGGAATACGCTCAAATGGCAAGGAATGACCAATTGAATGTCATCTCTTTTAGAAAATGAATGTTACATTCTATCAATCCTAAATGCTCTGAAGCTGCAGCCAAATTCAACATTGGATTGGTCAGAAGATATGCCACTAGATCCGTTATCCAAGCAAATTATCCATCTCCCGCTATCTTGACAGTGTGGAATCCACATAGCATATACATCTGGTATATCTTGTGCATCGCGGCCCAAACCTCAATCACTTTACGATTGACAAGATGAGTCACCATTGTAAAGCAGATCTTTCTGCTATATGTCACAAAGAAGATGTGTCAATTGACAAAGAATATATCAATGGCAATTCTAACTTCTGTTTGAGCTGTATTAACTCCTGAGGACCTTTCACTATGCTCTGTGGCTTGTGTCAACCAGCTTCATGTACCATACTCCCTTTAAGTTGGGGAACAGATGCTCCCCAAATCTTATGGGCAACTTTGGCATCATCAATGGATAGTACAACCACCAATGCCACCGGCTCTGAGGACAGATTCAAAGTGAGATTTGGATGGACAGCCAAGAGTTTTGTTCAGGTGGCGTGCCTTTAATGCACCAGTGATCTGCCTCTTAGTAATCAGCTTCATGTTCTCTGCAATGGTTTTTACAAACCCATACTGCCCATCAATTTTCTTGGGATAATACATGTGCAACCCGCAAGGATGCATATTAAAGACCATATCAGGAAGGCCAAACTCTTCCCGGTGTACAATGAATGCTGTTCGCCGCTCGCTATCATAGCTTACCCGGTAGAGACAAATTAGATTTTTGAGGCACAAGATGTTAGTCATTGCCCTTCTAGAATACCAAACCCATAAGTCATACCCAAAGACTTTGCATTTCTTGGAGATGCTCATGTCGCCACCATTACTAGACATTTTCATTGCCCTTTTTGCAACCCACTTCTTTTGAGCGAAGTCAGGATTGCAACTTAAGTCAAAAGTGTACTGATTATCCAGGAGCCACACACTCTTGAGATACACCTCTTGTGCCTTATGAGACTTTAGGGCCATGGCCACCTTTGGATGTCAAGTACCAATGGCTGCACACACATATTGAAAGTGTGTATCTCCCACGATACTGGAGAGGCTTGAGTCATCGTCACTATCTTCCTGATGGGCTTGTGTTGTGCTGACTGACTTCTTCAATGTCTTGAGCTGCTTGGTCAGAGATTTGATTGATTTGGAAGACTTGTTGCTGGAAGTTGACTTATCGTCATCTGAACTAGACCAGCCTTTCTTCTTTTGAGAGCAACATCTCGAGGGATGCCCCTTCTTTCCACAGTTATGGCACTCTTTGTCTGCAAAGTATTCCTTATTATAGTTACATTTGGTACCGGCGTCTGGTGATACAGTCCCAGTACTCTTCTTCTTTTGGACAAATGCTGTGCCCTGGGCTGCCACCAGAGCAGTACCCTCTATGACCAATGGCTTTATGTCATTCATTAGTGTCAACGCAGCATGGTAACTGCTTGGGTATGCTTTGACATCTTCTTTTGCATGATCATTAGCCATCGTATTTTTATGCTGGCTATGTTTCTTATCATTGCTATTGATGAAGAAGAGGTATGCAAGGAATGCCTGCTTGACATCCTCCTTGACCTTCTTCTCCTTTGTCGAATCAGCTAGAGAATCATAGTCCAAGCTATACAACTCTTGAGATTTCAGATCCCAGAGTAGAGGATTATCAAAAGAGACACCAATATGCTCTGCCACACCAACCCTTGTTTTGAATTGGTCGTAGTACGCCGTGTTCGTAAACCTATCATCTTGCCGATAGGTCAGCAGGAGCTTCAATTGCTCGATCACTATGCCAATCTTGTATTGGCTATCAGACTGCTTCAGGATGAACTTTTCAATTAGCTTGATAGGTTTCTGGGTGTGAGAATCACTCACGATTTGCCAATTGCCATCCTGCTTCATCTTGTTGAGCAGGACAGACTTACATTGCCCTAGAACCAAGGAGTAAACCTTGTCCCGGCTGCGAACCAGGCGATCTGTTTTCTCACTGTAAGTATGCCATGAATTGCTGAAGTCCATATTTTCATCAGCTGAAGTCTTCACTTCCACCGCGTCAGTGAGCTTGAACCTTGCAAGCTCGAGCTTATTTTATACCTCCATCTGATTCTCGAGGAGGTCGAGATTGTCCGGATTGGACTCCAGTGATGCCTTGATCACCCTGAGCTGCTTCTCAAGGCTAGGAACCATCTTGATGATCCTATTGGTCCCCACGCTCTCTCTCACACCACATGTCAAGCAAGTACTGCATCAGGGTATGTGGGCTTCTGCAACACAAGTTGCTTCTCAGATAGCCACTCTTGACGTGCGTTGTCTCCATAGTTGGTGCCAATATATAGTGCCAATTTCTCCTTGGAGGTATGTAGCATGTCCCCATCTTTCCTGTGTTCCTGGAACCGATGGTGAACACGTTTCCTTCAAGGTCCTTGCATGCCCCAACTTAGCCACTCTTGCAAGGTAGTGCTGGCTCATTTTGTTTGGGGAATCCTCCCCCATGTCCACCCCTTCCACTGCCACCACGTCCTGCATGGCCAGCATGAGGCTGACGAGCCATCTCGATGATTGTTGTTTTTAATTTTGCAATCATGTTGGAATGAGAGAGCCCGCCCATCATCTTGTCCAGTGGTTTACTTGATTGTCGTCCCAACTAGCTCACCTGAAGGCATTTTGGGCAACCTTGAAGTCTTTGGTTGTGTGAAAGGCAGGGGAAGTCACTGCTTAAACACTAGCTCCAAGTTACATCAACTTGGAGCTATTTTGTGCGCACTTGAAAGTACGTGAATGTCAATACTTACCGTATTTGTTGAAGTAATTATATAACCCCCAACATTCTCTAAATAATCGCAACAATACCACTCAATGATGATCATTTGCACACCCTGCAGTTATAGTCATCATCATTGACACCATCGACTTCATCCAATTGGCTGTTGCTGATGTCATTGTCTTTGCCAGTAGCTTATACATTGTCATCCATATCTTCATTGCCATCCTCGTCTCCATCATCCCAATCATCGCCATCTGAATCACCTTCGTTGTTTTCTTTGCCAAAACTGGAATCATCCTCACTAGGTAGGTTATCATCATCGCTATCAACACTATTGATGCTAACAAATATCGTAGTTACTGTTGCCATCTCACCATCAGAAAGGAATGACAAAACATTTGGAACAACATTGGTAATTGCCGTGATTGAATCAGTACGGCACCACATCCTTATGTCAACAGCAAGAATGTTATTGCTCCAGTCATATTGTTCTGTGATTTTCCATTTCCATATGGCTAGCTCCAACAACACAGCAGTGTCCTTCAAATTTTCAAAGAGGGAAAGCTTGAAATCGATTGAAGCAAAATATGAATTCACAAGTATGGATGAGATCAAAGGAATGCGCCATAGCATTCCATGAATATTGGCCACCCATTTTCCATGTTGTAATAGACCCAATCGCTCTCGAATATTGCACTTGACCAAAAAGGAATACATACCCAAGCATTTCTCATGGATCCCATGATTCCACCATGTCTGCATTGATTCTGCAGACACAAACTCTTCAATTTCATTGCAGAACTTCACATTCGTCAGCTGCAAGCAATCTTTGAAGGCCTTGTTATGTATCAATGTGACGGCGCTAGGGATCACAATGCGTTGAAGTGACGTGCAACCATAAAATGCCTTGTCCCCAATCACCTCCGGACCCTCCCCAAGATTCACAGTTGTCAGCTGCGTGCACTGAAAGAATATGTGGCCTTTGATCATCTTGATGGCATGGGGGATTGCAATGTCATGTAGCGATGTGCAACCACCACATGTTTGGTCCCCAATCACCTTCAGCCCCTCCCCAAGATTCACAGTTGTCAGCTGTGTGCTGTGTGCAAAAAAGAAATGCATGGCAATTTATTGCCTTGACAGTAGGGGGGATGATGATGTCACGATGCGATGTGCAACTATTAAATGCCTCCTTCTCAATCTCCTCCAGCCCCTCCTCGAGACGAACAGTTGTCAGCTGCGTGCAAAAAGCAAATACCCTTGTCTTAATCACCTTGATGGTGGGAGGGATAATAATTTTGTGAAGTGATTTTCAATCATCGAATGCCTCTTTCTCCATCTCCTCCAGTCCATCTCCAAGACGAATGGTTGTCAGCTGGGTGCAACAAAAAAATGCACCCACCTTAATCACCTTGATGGCAGGGGGGATGATGATGTCATGGAGCAATCAGCACATAATGAATGCCCCTCCCCAATCTCCTCCAGTTACTGCCCAAGATTCACAGTTACCAGCTGTGTGCAAATAGGGAATGTTAATCGTTCTGACAAGAGGGGGGATGGTAATATCACAAAGCGAGTTGCAACGATAAAATGCCTCCTTTCCAAAATAATCGTCACCCCCTCCTCAAGAATTTCAGTTGTCAACCATCGGCATTTGTGGATTGCCCCGATATTAATCACCTCAACGGATGGATGGACTTTGACATGAGTCACATCCTGCGGAATGAACACACCAGCCTGCCCGGTGTAAATGAAGTACACCTGGTCACTCTTGTTGTCGCCCATGCTACAATCTCGCAAGGAAAATCGGGACGAGCGAAAATCGGATGGCAAAGGCGAGGGATCATGGATGGTGCGTGTATATCTACTTACCGAAGAGTGGGTAACAACACGCACACTCACAAAGAAAGAAGGACCGCAGTGCTTGTTTATTACTCCATCATTAATGGTGAGGCCTACCTACTAGCTAGATACACTGATCCAAGAATGAATAGAGCGTGGAGTGTTACCTCACAGGTCGATATCCCTTTCTCATTTTCCGGCCCTCAAATAATTACGCTACCGGAATAAAATGTTTTGATTCAATCGTGACTTCCCCCCTCTACCGACTGATCCCTCCCCTCGCTCCACCTCGGATAACTTTTTTATGCGAAGTAATCCAGTGATCCCTTCTTCTTCGCCGCAACCTCGCTTATCGCCTCGATGAAGTCCTCGTGAACGATCTCGGACCTCTCCCCCCGCAGCGCGAGCATCCCCGCCTCGACGCACACCGCCTTGAGCTGCGCGCCGTTGAAATCCTCGCAGCTGCGCGCAAGCTCCTCGAATACCACCTCCCCGCTGACGTTCATCTTGCGCGAATGTATGCGCAATATCTTCACGCGCGCGTCCTCCGGGGGATGGGGCAATTCGATCTTCCGATCAAGTCGGCCGGATCGGAGCAACGCCGGATCGAGGACGTCGGGTCGATTCGTCGCGGCGATGACCTTGATCATGTCGTTCGAGCTGAACCCGTCGAGCTGACTCAACAGTTCGAGCATCGTGCGCTGCACCTCCCTATCCCCCGACTGATCGCCACCGAAGCGCTTCGTGCCGATGGCATCGAGCTCGTCGATGAATATGATCGCGCCGCACGACGTGCCATCGGCGATCTTCTCCTTCGCCAGCTCGAACGCGTCGCGTATAAGCTTCGCGCCGTCCCCGATGAACATCTGCACCAATTGTGGACCGGCGAGCTTGAGGAAGACGGCGTTCGTCTGATTGGCGCACGCGCGCGCGAGCAGGGTCTTGCCTGTACCGGGTGGACCGTGGAGCAATACGCCCTTGGGGGGCTTGATCCCGATGGCATCGAACATGGCCTTGTGCGTCATGGGCAATACGATCGCCTCGATGAGTTCCTGTATCTGCTTGTCGGCTCCGCCGATGTCGGAATACTCCTCCGTGGGACGCTCGTCGACCTCCATCGCCTTCACGCGAGAATCGAATTCGGCGGGCAACTTCTCGAGTATGAGGTACGAATCCTTGTTCGTTCCCACGAGGTCGCTCGGTCGGAGCTCTGCAGTGTCGACGAGTCCGGGAACCGGGAGGTATATCGTCTGCCTCGTCGACGTTCGTATCACGGCGCTTCGCGTCTTGCGCTGCGCGTCGACGTCCGTCGCCCCCCCCTCCTCGTCGTCGCCGTCGTCGTCGTCCAGTCCGTCCTCCGCCTCAGGCTCGAGAACCTCGACGACGTTCCCGACGAGGTACGGTAGTTGCTTGTTCAATTTCACCTTCTCGATGTTCTCCCTGATGCGCTCGCGCTGGGCGCGACTCTCGTGATTGATCCTCTGCACGTCGCTACGGAATATGCGTATCTCGTTATCGATGAGCTGTATGCGCTGTCGTAGCTCGGCGATGGACATCGATGACGTCTCGTCGTCGATCATTACGTCGTCGTCGTCGTCGCGGGCGGGATTGCCGTCCTCGTCGTCGCGTTTGGACTCCTCGCCGCCGCCGGACGCGCCGGCTCCACCGGAGCCGGTTGGCTTGTCATTTTTGTCGGATCCTCCCTCCCCCCCGGCCTCCCCGCCTCCGCCGGCGTCGTTGGAGTCACCCCAGATGTCGGCTCCCTCGAGGTCGTCGCTCATGTTTCGGGTGTAAAGATGGCGTTGTGCGTAGCCTCTGGGGTGGATAGTACCGATTGTTATGGACTCTCGACATCCCCCCAATTCTTCTCCCTTCTTTCCCCGCCTTCCGAAAAAGAGGGGGGGGAGTCCGGGGGTAAACTAGCCCTTTTCGCTTGGATCGGAATGTAAACTACCCAGGGTGAATTACCGCGGGGTGACTAACATATTTCAGCGAGAAAATTAATCCGCTTGACCTGTTCCCTCTAATTAGTTAAAGTCCCGGTGAAGACATTTCTTAAGAGCAACCCCCCTGGGAAACAAGGTCGACGGCAGCACTTGGCGCACATAAGTAGTTAGCAAGAAGTCGGTTATTGGTAGCGACCACCGTCGGACGACGATCAGGAAATAAACACCCTCCACCATAAAGATGTTTCGCAACATGTATGATACCGACGTGACGGTCTGGAGTCCGGAGGGCCGTCTCCTGCAGGTGAGCGATTGCGTTTCGTTTTGTTTTCGGGCATGCCCCTACGTCCCCATTCCATGTCTCGACGAGCGTGTAACAATATATGATTGATATTTTCTATCATCCTCGCGTGCCAACGAATCCTCCTGATCTACGCCCCCCCTCCCCTCCACCGCATCGCCCGATAATACATCATCGCGTTTTTTTTCTCTTTTTCTTGGCAAAACAAAATAAAAAAAGGTCGAATACGCCATGGAATCCGTCAAGCAGGGATCGGCGTGCATCGCCCTTCGATCCGACACGCACTCCGTCATAGGGGCATTGAAGCGATCTGTATCGGAATTATCCTCCCACCAACAGAAGATACTCGAGATCGACGACCACCTCGGCATAGGCATCGCGGGATTGACCGCCGACGCCCGCACCCTCGCGAAGTGGATGAGGAACGAGTGCCTCAATCACAAGTACGTGTACGGCACGGCCATGCCCACCGGACGACTCGCGACCGATTTGGCCGATCGTCATCAGAGGACGACGCAGACGTACGTCCGCAGGCCGTACGGCGTCGGACTGCTCTTGGCGTCGTTCGACAAGAACGGACCGCACGTGTATCAGACCTGCCCGAGCGGGAACGTTTACGAGTGTTACGCCACGGCCATCGGCGCACGGTCCCAGAGCGGTCGGACGTACCTCGAGAAGCATCACGAATCGTTCCCGACTTGCGCGAGGGACGATCTCATCATGCACGCGCTGCGGGCGCTCGTCGGTTGTATTAGCGGGGACGGCGAGCTAACGAGCGAGAACGGCAGCATCGCGGTGGTGGGTAAGGATCAGAGGTTCACGTTGATCGAGGGGGCGGAGTTGCAGCCGTACCTGGATAGGCTGGAGCTGGAGGGGGGGAACAACGGGGGGGGCGCCGGAGATGAGCAGGAGGAGGAGGAAGAGGAAGAGAAGGAGGATGATGCCATGGAAACATAGTGGAGATGGGTGAGCGATGGGATGTGTGAGAGTAATCGCGAAAAATATCAAACAGCGGAGCCCAAGTGGGGGGGGCTAAGCGAAAAGTTTCCAAGTGCAGAGTAATACGATGATTCGAATGCGATGTTTGGTAATATCGTCAATATATTAAGTTTCAGTTGGCAACTTGTAGTATGCAATACGCTAATTTCCTGCTTTCGCCAACGCCCACCCCAGACTTTCATTTCAAAGTATGATACTTCTTACACCCCCGCACAATCGAAGCCATATTATGGGAGATATTTTTATATACCGTCACTTTACTGAACAGTAGATCCATTGACAACACGAATAATTATTGCATTTTTACACGTAAATATTTCACCTGAAAAAATCATGAATCCAAATACAGTCACTTACAAGAATCCACCAAAGGCTAAAAGTGCATTTCATATACCTCACCAAATCAAAATAAAGGTATCCATATACATCACTAGAGATCAGACAGTCGCTCTTTGACACCTTCTTGGCCCATCTCATTTCCATGACTGTCATCCGGCAGGGTGTGCCCATGGGAGGGGACAAATCGTCGAGTCAAAAACAACACAACAACCAACCACGATGATGATGTTTCAAGGGAGAAGAATGCGGTGCTTCGGGGGCAGAGAATCTGCCGCCTCCATCCCCTCGCGTCACGTCTTCACCTCTTGCCACGTCATCCCCTCACGTTGCACCCACTTTGTTTGTTTGTTCGTCCATTCGTTTGTTCATTTGGTTGGTTGTTGCATCATCTCTCTGCCCCTTATCGTCGCGTCCCATCCTGCTGCGTCTTATCTCTCGTCGTCCCTCTCATCTCATTGTTGTCAAGTCATCACGTCGTCGTGTCTTGTTCCGCCTCATCCCTCCCCTCTCGTTGCATGACGTCAATGTCAACGCCCTCATCACTCATCTTCCTCTCATGGCTTGATGTTCATTAGGTGACATGTATGAGTGCACATGTATTGATTTGGTTACTGTAAACGAATGCATAAATTTCCATTTGGTGACGTTCCACAGAACAGTTTTAAAATTTGGGAAAAAATGATGATAAAAACAATTAACAAAGGTTAGTGACGTGTTTGAACGCTATTTTTCCAATATCTATTTGGTGACGTGCATGAGTGCAGATGTTTTTGTTTAGTGACTGTAAACAAATTCGTAAATTTCTGTTTGGTGACGTGCCACAGAACAGTTTTAAAATTTGGGAAACTACAGAAACAAAACACCCAACAAAATATCAATGATGTTTGGTGACGTGCTGGAATG